>CM035233.1:58677453-58942133 GCA_020226215.1 Sindora glabra
TTGATTACAATTCCTATTCTTAGAATCATGATTGATCATAATATATACAAAATTTCTTAAATATCAATAATGAGATTACAATGAGAATAATTAACATAATTAAGATAATTTTCTTAAATAATTACTATAATTAATATGATTTTCCTAATAGTTTACCCTCAGATGAATAAACTAGAAATTAACCCTTATAACATCAATCCGCACCTGACAAGATTTTCCGTGCAACCCAAAAACCCCCCGAATAGTCCTCCCCATTAGCCATCTCCAAGCAATCACAACCCAATGTCGTAAAAATATTAACAACCCTACTTGCAGCCACTCTCGTCTCCAGTACAGCTAGAATGTTAAGCTTGTTCGAGTTCATTATCGTACTGACCTGATTAGCAAGGAGCTTGTTACCTTCACCCCGACAATTCCAAACTAGAATTTTCTGAATCATTAAAACTAGATGGAAAAGCAAATGCGCATCCCCAACCTTAAAGCAAGTTCCATCTCTTCTGAATATTTGTAGTCACTAGTGACATATAATCTTGTGATTCAAGGACTGTCTTATGAGCAACTTCGACATTAGTGTGGGCCCATCATGACGTTTCCTCCTTTCTGCCTTGTTATTCGTCTCACTAACACCCATGCAGGCCACTCGAACAGCACATTCTCTCTCTTCTTTAGCCACGTTATTTCTGCTTTAATTGATTATTTTTCAAAACGAACTTCTAATTAGCCTCTTCCAAATCTTCATGTGCCATATCATTGATTCCATTAAGCTCGTCCTTCCCTCCTTTAATTATTCCTTTATTTAGTTCACTATTTACTCCATTTCTTTCCTCAAATTCAGCGCTGTTAAGAATAGTAAATCTGGACCCTGAAAAATTAGCATTTTTATTCCTGATAAATTGCCTTTAATTTGCATCAATCCCCTCCTGCCATTTCCGTGGCCGTTGTAATTTCTGCATCACCATCCATCGATCCTCTATACTGGTTGTTTGCCACCACCCGAGCAGTGTCCACGATGGACTTCTGCATCTCAGTGTGTTCTTATATTGCCCTCATCGGTTGACAGAACCACTCTTTCCAGACAAATTTCCATCATGTGACCATATTTGCCAAAGCAAAAAAAATTGGTGTGGAGACTCTTGTACTGAATGTAATAGCTCTTCCCCCTCACCATAAATTCTAAGAGAAGATTCTTTGTCAAATCCAACCCCACACAAATTTGAGCATACTTCTCTTGTGCCTGTTCCATCGTAATAGCATCAATTTTTAAGGTTTTGCCCATCCTATTCCCCAATGAAGTAAGGAACTTTTTATAAAATAAATAAATAAATAAATAAAATAACCGAATTGGTAGAACTGAAATCCTGACCCACACTACTAGTTTTTCAATGATTGCATTAGATAGGCCAAATGTCGGATTCCGTGGCTTCGCTGTTGAATAATGATCATACAGCAGCCATGGTCCTCCAGTGCATACTCATAATTTGCAAAGGCAACTAAACTTCACCAGATAATCCCTCTTGCGACCACAACTGTTGTAGCTTACCTAGAACTCGAAAACCTATTTTTCTCCCCAGCAGCCTAATGATGAGGGTTTTTCACCAAGGTTTATTCATTGGCTCTTCTTCCTCCTTCGAGATCATAACAGTGGATAAGGACTATCTCCATTCATCAGTTCCTCGACCGAAAGTTCACTAAAATCATTGTTCTCCTCTTTATCTTCCCCCCCCCCCCCCCCAAAAGAACTATCCTTCCCTCCTTCATGAGATTCAGAACCCTCCCCCACCAACTAGAGTTTATTTATATAATCTACCCTTATCTTTTAGTACATCCATAGAAAATATTTTTAATTATTCTTTTTACATTTTTATGCAAAATATTTATCCAAATAAAGAAGAGAATGTTTTTATTTAAAAAAAATATATTTATGTATAAAAATGTAGGAAAATTATCTTTCAAAATGTGAATGTTTATATTTTTAAAAATATGAGGGATGTCAAATATATTTAACCTAAATCCCAAAAGAAATCAACATAATTTTGCTCAATTTTTTAAGATCAACCATTTGTAGAGTAGAAAATGATCATGTAATCAGCAACCAAAAAATGTCTTTAACACTCTCGAAGGTGTGCAGACAAGAAGTAACTGGCTTTAGGTTATAAAAAAAAAAAAAAAAAGTGCATGATGTAATGCTTATTCAAGGCCTCACCAAATACAAAATTTTGTATGATATGGTGAAAGGCAAAGAGCCATGAAATGTCGCTAACGATGTTGCCATTTCAAGAGGCAAAGCAATTGGCAAGCCCTCATCATGTTCACATCAGCTAACTTTCTACTTTATTAGGGCACATAAGTGGCGTAGTTGCATACAAAACCCCATATGTTACCATTTGGTCCCCTCCCTCGTTACCTTTCTCGAAAGTGACCTTATTGGCGCGAAGAAGCTTTCCATCAATCAAGGGTTTAATTTTCTTACGACTAAGGGATGGATGGGTTTCTTAAGACACGTTTTGAGGATGAAGAGAAAGCCCCACACTTTGCAATCGCTGCAAATCTATATTAATAAAAAAATATCCATCGCTGATAATTTAGTGATAGAATCAAATAAGAGTTTTTTCCATTTCAATATGCCTTGAGTATACTTATAAAAAAACAAATTAAATCAATCAGTTCAATCAATAAACCAGTAATTGGTTCAATCCAACTAACATTGTCAGACTAGTTCTACAAATGAATTAATGAATAATTGATTTAACGGACAGTCTTTATTGGTCCAACTGGTATATTCCAATAAATTGTTAATTTTAAAAAAGTCGTAGGTTTATAATCCAATGTTCACTCTTTTCTTCCTATTTTCATATTTCTTGACACTAGAATTTCATTTTCAAACCCTGACTTTCAAGTCTTATCTGTTTTCATGTTTAGTTAGTGATTTATTCTTTTTTCTTTTAATTCCAAATTAATTTATTCTGAACTTATCAAGGTTTTATAATTCAAATGTTACTTTTAATAAATCATTATGTGAACTTATTATTATTTTATTTATTGTATGCATATATTATATACATATAAATTTATATTTTTTAATATTATAAATGATTGAATGAATAATCCATTGATTGAACCAATAATATAGTGAATTAGATCCCATCCAATTTAATGCTTGGTTTTAATCAATAACTATGGTCTTGAGTTTGAACCAAAAATGTTACGTGTTAAGTGATTTCTCATCTAAACAGAAAAGGTTTTAATACTTTATTAACACTGAAAATTTAATACAATTCTCGTAAAAATATTATGAAATATATTATTTTTTTACTCAGTAATATTCCAATTTTTTGCTAAAAAAAGTTGATTTCCTGACCGATAAGATGAATTGAAAAAACAACATACTTGATAATACTTACATAGAAGTAATATTAAATTTTTAGTGTAAATATAACACTAGAATATTTTTTCCTAATATTTATAACAAAAAATACTCAGGGCATTGAGTCACTTTATGATATTAAATGGCGAGAGATTTGGTATATATTGGAGATCTAAGTTCGAAGCTGTCAATTAATGCACCAAAAAAGAAACAAACATGATAAATTTACATTTATGATATTGTACAATATAATAAACCAAGATAAAATAAATATACATATAGTATCAATTGTATCAAAAGAGAACCAAAATCATGATTGTATAAATTATATCCCTCTACCACAAGAAAGGGGTCATGTTTTTAATGGCATAGCCCAGAAAATAATTGAGAGAGAGAAGAAAAGGGATAGTGACATGTCCTGGGATGATCAAGAAAGAGGTAGAATTATGAAAGAGTGGGGGGCAGTTGGACTTTGGAAAATAATATATATGGCAAAACGACTTAAACAAGAACGAATAAAGCTGGGTGCTTTCTGCACAGAAATTAAAAGATGTCCAAAATATCATTAAGCTACCATTTTCAGAAAAATTCACTCCTGCAAGTTTGAACAGCCAATCAATTAATTTAAGTTGTTAACCATGTTTTAAATTGTCCACCATAACAATTGTTGCAATGGCAATATTACTTTTGCAGTTTTTTTGGCAATCATAATTTTAATCTTTAATATATATATATATATATATATATATATATATATATATATATATATATATATATATATATATATATATATATATATATATATGAATGAAAAAAGAGAGTAGGAATAATTAGTATTGACTATCCTCCTTGAACATGATTATAGAAGTATCTCTTCATTACAAAATGTTTGACTTAAATTATAACTATTGTATAAAAAGCGAGCCCATCACTACAATTTCATCAAAACACTAACAATTCCAAAAGTACTCTAATTTTACTCTTCAATAATTAAATTTATTTATAATTGTTAATTTCTTAATGGCAATGTAACTTTATAACTACAATGTAACTATAATCTAAAATTATGATGATTACAAATAATGATAAATATTGACCTAGCTAATATTTGGGAGATTAAAATTTCTGAAAGTGTTAAATGATTTAGATAAAAAGATTTCAAAATCATTTTATACAATTGCATGATATTAATTCATATTTATAAAAATTTTGAAACATCAAAATTTCTTTACATCCCTCCTGAGCTCTACAGGCACCGACTGCCGCGACCATATAAGATAGGCCATGTGAATGTTGCAACTGAATAACCTCAATTCAAGGGATAATTCATGATATAACTAATTCCACTAATGAATGAGAGTTCAACAAATTAAAGGAGGCCAAGTCTGACTACAGTATATATAAATACGTGACTAAAATTAAAATAGAATCTGGTTGAAAAAAAAAAAGAAGTGAAATAAATGAGAAAACAAAGAAAAAAAACTTTGAAAAAGTGACTAATTACGGGACAAAAAATAAATCAATTTTTATGCGAATATAATTTTTAATAAAAAAATGACAAAATATATGAAAATTTTACATACATATTTCTGAAGCATTAAACTGATCTTAGATTTCACTCCTTTTGATGGGAAGTATTTTTTGTTAAAAAATATTATTTATATATATTAATAAATAAATGATATATTATTTATATATTTTTTATTATTTTAAAATTTTTAATTATATTTTATAAAAATATTTTTATCAAAATAAATAAAATCGGAAGAGAGGGAGGGAAAGAAAGTGGGGAGGAGGATTATTTCGTGCAGTCTGAATCAATATTATGAATTTGAACCTTACAAGAAGAGGACCACTTTCTTCATAATCTCTGCGACAGAAATAAGAACAGCCAACAAAGCTATAAAGAACCAACACCAACTATTAGTACCGTTACATGGTCCTAGAGAGAGACTTTCTTTTTAATCTCTTCACTTACACGATTTATTCTATAATAATATATCTTACAAGTTATTAGGGGTTTAAATTGCGTTTCAGAATGATTGATGCAATATATAAAAAATGCAACTCACTAAAAATTGCAATATCATTGTTTTATTATGTTATATCTATTATATTTTGCAATTTACTATAACTACAACGCAATCAGGATCATTATTTAAATTACTGTGTCCTTTATTTATGTACAATGCATTCTATTTACAATTTGCATTGTTAATTTAATATAGAGACAGTCAATTTTAACAAATAAATTATTTCGTGTATATAGATTACAAAAATTAAGAAGAAATTATGATAAAACGAGTTATAAATTATGATTAATCTATTTTAAAGGACAATATCTTTCATACAAATATAATTATAAAATATTAAAATGTGAAAAAAACATTCAATTTATTTAATGTTATATGTGAAAATTATGATAAAAAATATTTTTTATTATAAGAAAGAAGTTATTTTCCTTACTATCATATTATTATATATCACAATTTTTTTATAAAAGCATACAAATGACATATTACTTTTTAAATTTCTAAAAAAAAAATACTCGCAAATTTTCATCTAAAATTTTGAAGTAAAAAATTTATGTAAAGGTCAAATGACTTATATAAATTTTTTTAAAAAAAATTCGCAAAAGTAATATAATATTAATGTTCAATTTTAAAAATTCCAAATGATCAAAGCTCCTGTCTGCCCTAATTAAGCTCCCAACAAATAATTTTTTTTAAATCCTCCGATAAAATAAATATTACCATCACAGTTTGTTAACTTGGTGATGAATGCACAGGTACATACATTCCTGGAGGAAATAAGAGAATTGAGAGAAAAACAAAGAATTCTGTAACCGTCTGTGATGAATCACCAGTATGTACGTAGCCTGTGCGGAGATGCACTATTTTTTTTTTTTTTATATCAATAACAAAATGGTTTTCAGAATGATAATTTCTTTAATGTGAGTATATATATATATATATATATATATATATATATATATATATATATATATATATATATATATATATAGTTAAACTCTTAATATAATATCAAGTGCAATAGCTGATCTTTTTGCATTGCTAGAGGGAGAATTGCCCATACAAACAAAATATTTTATTCATATATACATATACACATTAATACTATATATTGTTCTCAAAATTTAAGTCAAATTATCCCATAAATTATTTCTAAACATTTATTTTAAATAAATATAAAAATATTTAAAATTTATTAATTATCCATAATATCATATATATAGATATAAAAATTGAAATAAATTAAATTTTATTTTTACTTAAAAAATTTTATTAAAATTAATTTTATTTTATATATAAATATTACCCGCAATTTAAAATTTCTGGAATTTAAGTGCTACTGCAGCCAGCAATAACAAAATGGTTTAAAAATAGTGCCGGCACATTACTCAATTCTCAATGCTGTCGCATATTAATTACTCCTTTCATTTCTTTTTATCTATCTTATTTTTAAAAAAAATTATTCTTTTTTATCTGTCGTTTTAGAATTCTAATGAAGTATTAAATATTCTTTTTTCAAATCTATCATTCTCTTTCATTAATAAATATTTTATTATTCTACACTATTAGTCAACTTACATTTATTTCTTTATATTTTTCTCTCTATTTTCAACTATTTTAAATTTTGTATATAAAGAGTAATCTTGTAAAGTTCATTAAAAATAAATAAATTTAACTATTTTTTTAATATGTGTGAAATCAGTTAATGACAATAAATAAATAAAAACGGAAAGAGTATATACTGTTTACAATGTACTCCTTCATAGCGTTTAAAAATGATTTATTATTGCACGTCATGATTGCTCGAGTGAACAGTAATTCAATGCCATTATTAAAATTTTATTCTTATAATTAATTATTTTTTACATAATTTTAAAATTAAGATCATAGTTATATTTTATTAACAAAATTACAAATAGATATAAAAAATAGATGACTGGTATAAAATAAAATTATAAAAAATTATGAATATTAATAATAATAGTGTTTACGAACATGATTTTAGGTCATATACCAAAGAAGCTATAAAAGCTCCCCCATTAACAAAACACAATACATCTCTCTATACGATATTCGATTATCAGAACCAGTAGCAGAATCAGGTACCTAAAGTGAGGGGAGTAAACATAGGTTAATATTTTAATAGGATAAAATTTAAAAATTAATGAGGACATTATATTATAAATAAATATTTAAATTTAATTTATTATTAATATAAATTATTTTTATATTATCATTTATTAATATATTATTATATCAATAAAAAAAATATTTCAATTAAGATTTCTTAATTATTTATTCTTTTTAATAATATAACTCTTTGATGGCATGCATAATATTACGCAAAATTTTAAGGGAGTTAATAAAAAGGCACGATCCACACTGAAACAAAAGCACGATCCACACACTGAAACAAAACACACACACACACACACATATATATATCCGGTCTATTTCACAAATGAACAATCAGAAATCACATAATTCTTAGAAGTGTAAATTATTCCATGGAAAAGACAAAGAAATACTGCTCATTTATTGTTTCTTAGATAAAGAAGCTCAAAATTATAGGTGGTGCGTGGTATGTCCCCTGCATATGTCCCTTTCTCGCGTCCCACTAACTTCAAACTAACATCTACCATTATTTTACTGTCTTGGTACATTCTCAGTTTAACCATGTCTTTTAAAGAGCTGCTCCGCTAAAATAAAAATGTTCTATCAACTATTTAATAACTATTTATTCACCTCAACCCACATTTAAATATAATAAATGTATATATCTATCAATAATAGATATAATTAATGATTCAAACGTTGACAACTGATGGCAAAATATAAATAACCCCTGTGATGAAAAATTTATTATCCGGAATCTCCTTAAAGTTTTAAATCTACAGTTAATTCCACATGAATTTTTAAGAAAAAATTGAAAATATTAAAAATTTAATTAAACAATAAAAAAGATGCAAATAAATTACTTGTGATTTTATTTAGTATAGTAAAGTCAAGGAAGTAATAAAAAAATTGACATACCTCACCTTCTCAAATGTAATTAAGTCAAGTTTCAACAATAATTTACTTAAAATGCTCATCTTTAATTCCATCATAAACGCACCATAGAACTAACTCTTTATTAGTAATTTATTTTAGAAGAAAGATTCTTTCACAAATTGATTGAATTCACATTAAAAAAAGTTGAAAATAATTATGAGTGACTCACATATTTTTATTTATTTTTAAATTGAATTATTAATATTTTCAATTTTTAAAAAATTTCAGAAGTTATTTATAACTTTTGATATAAATTTGGTATATATATCCGAGGCTTCCTGCACTTTTTAGGGAACAATACAAAATTTTCAAGCGCCCTAGGTTTGACTGGTTTGGTTTGGGAAAAAAAATATTTTTCATATGAGTATAATCATAAAATTTAAAATAATAAAAAATGTTTTATTTATTTATTAAATAAAAATATATGATATAAAATAACATATTTTTAAAAAAAATGAAATTTTTTTCCATTATTATAACATTAAATATAATAATTTTTAATTAAGATAGATGTAATATGTCATTCTTTTACTTATATATAAATAAATAAAAATTTTCTATGTAAAAATATCTTCCGAAAATACAAATGCAGCCATGATGTTGCATTAGGTTTGGCCCGTGCATTCATTCTAAATGCGATTCTAGTTATTCTTATTGGGACAAGCTCCTCCTTAAAATAGTAATTGCGTGGTTAAACTGAATATTTACAAGAAGATACACATATAATAATGTTCATATAGGGTAACAAAAGTTGATTTGTTATTGCCTTTTTTAAAGGAAAAAAGTTATTTATTGTTAGCCATGCTAATTGCTATAATAGCAATTAGCAAATACTAACTAAAGCAAAAGTTATTTTGAAAATAATAGTGCAATCAATGTAATTTGTAAGTGACTATTTGAACCACTACTCAAAATTAGTGAAAAAAGTCTAGGGAATCTTTAACTTAAATGTTACCTGCTTCTTCTTTTAGATTTTGTCTTTTTTAACCTTGTAATTCCAAATCATTATGTGTAAAATTAGTAAATGGATAATATTATGAAAAGTTTGACAACTTAAAAAATATAGTATTTTTGTTATTGAATTATATAATAATATATTGAAATTTATATTTTTAATTTTAATTAACTTACCTTAATATTCAAAAAATAATAATTTAATGTTGAAACATTCAATCTTTTAAAAAATTAAACCTCCATAACATTACCCTTAATAAAATAGCCATGCTACTCTAACAAAAAATTATTTCTATCTAGTAGAAAAGCTTCAGCTTGTTAACTTCTAAACCCTTTTTACTTGTAATAAAAGTGATAATCTACCTTCCAAACATAAATTCCAATTCGGACTCAGTACATGAGAGAAGTAAAAAACTCTGAAACAACGTCAAATGTCAGTGTATTAGTAGGGTTGTCGGCTGCCAGCTTCCGAATTTTTTGTTTACTGAATTGATTAGCTACCTTCTGCTATTAATGCTAGCATTATATCTTGTACTAATGCCGCGCATGATAATTAAAAGACTAGCTACGTCAGTAATAAATTGACAAT
This sequence comes from Sindora glabra, assembly GCA_020226215.1. Classification (NCBI taxonomy): domain Eukaryota; kingdom Viridiplantae; phylum Streptophyta; class Magnoliopsida; order Fabales; family Fabaceae; genus Sindora; species Sindora glabra. The sequence goes on from CM035233.1 coordinate 58,687,445, forward strand.
GATCGATGTAACTTTAAGCAATTTGATTATTTGAATATACGTTTTCATAAAGGTCAGACTATATGGACAATATTTGCCCGAAGAAACAAAATCTAACTGTCCATGTTCTGATCTCATTAATCAATTAATCATGATTATATTTTATGCATGCCCTTAACTCATTTCTTGCTGTCCCACCCAACAATTACGTCCTTTTGGTTATCTCAGTGGGCTCAGCTGTCCTTGTAAGGAAAATGACACAACTATGTATCCAACAATAAGTAGACTGACATGTTTTCTTAATACAATCAAACATAGGATAAATGATAAACAAGGGACCTTATTTTACGGAAGTCCAACTTAATGCAAGAGCTTGCAGCGTGAATCGTGAATCAATCTACTCGTAAATGATCTCTTGAATAATCTTATTACTACAAAGGGGTGCAAACTGAATTACAAAGTAATTGTAGGGTTGTGGAGAATACTTCCGTGTCAAACCAAAATTATGTGAACGAAGGTGAAGGTGATAAGACAAACCCACTTCTTTCCTGGTATATTTAGGAGCATTAATTGGTTTATCGTGATATCTTGTGAAAGAAGTTGAGTATGGGTATATAAATATGAAAAAAGTTTTGAATTAACTTTAATGGTTAAGAAAATCTCATAAGTCATTCAACATTTATACCAGGTTATAATATTTGATTATCGAGAAAAAATTTAATTTTAAAATTAATTTTTATAATTGAAAGACTCAAAAGATATTAAATAAAAAATGAAGAGAGAAATTAAAGAAGAGATAAAGCTTTTACTTAAAAGAGAATCTCTCAAAATCTTTCACATGAGGTAAATAGTAGCAAATGATTTCAAAGAATTCTTGAAACTCGTCATAAACCTTGAATCCCCTTTCTTGATTAATCCAAACTCCCAAATAGTAAAAAAATTATGAAATTATTTTTCTTATCTTTCCTTTCCTTATCTTCACATTCATTCACATCCATCTCAACTAAACGTACCACTAAACTTTGTGTGGCTTGTCAGGCTTCACTCTCTGATGTACATCAGCCCCATTTGTCCATGGATCAGACCCCACAAACCCTCTGTTTATAGGACCCACCCTACCCTTCCTTCTTCCACCCCCACATACAGATCCCTTCCCCTTCGCCCTCCTTCATCCACTTTCCTCCCATCTATTCTCTCACAATTCCGTCTCCTCTCTTTCTCTCCCTCCATTCATGGACAAGAGTAGTGACAGAGAGACTCATGACTTCATGAACGTTGAATCTTTCTCTCAGCTCCCTTTCATCCGTCCTGCACCAGTTAAAGAAAAAGGTATTAGGCTTTTCGGCAAGGAATTCGGCAACGGCGACACGCCGGCCGCAGCCAGGGACGATTCGGAGTCCACTGAGACAACAACCAATGCTTTCGAGCACGATGCCAAGAACAGCGCCGCCGAGAACGGCGACAGCAGCCGGAGATTCGAATGTCATTACTGTTGTAGAAACTTCCCTACTTCCCAAGCCCTAGGCGGCCACCAAAACGCACACAAACGAGAACGCCAGCACGCTAAACGAGCTCACTTGCAGTCGGCTATGGTGCACCATAGCTTATCCGACAGCCATGTCTATGGCGTCATGAACTACAGGTTTGGTTCATCTCCAACAGCAGCAATGGCAGCTTATCCGGCTTGGAACAGTAACTCGAATGCTGTTACCAGTAGTAGCGGGAGGTTTTATGGAAGCCATGGAAGCTCATATTCGCATCACCAGCAGCAGCCCATCAATGGCAGTCCCTTGGCCTTTTGGCGAATCCCCACTGTCCATAGTAGCCCTACTTTGAATCGTGACCGTTCGCTGCATCCCGCGTTGCCCTTGTTCGCCGGCGAGGATATCAATGCGAGGACCTCACAGATTGGTGGGTCGGGTCCCCAAAATCGGTTTGTTTATGACCCGAAGCCGAGCGTGAAAGATCATGTCAGTTTGGATCTTCATTTGTAACATCAAATTATATATCATAATATCAATAACTTCGATTTCCTAGGCTTTGGGCTCTGGGATTGGATATAATTAATATATAATATTTGAGGTCTTCTCTGCGGTCGGAAAATTAATTTAAAAGTATAAAATTATGTGAATTTTTTTTTAATGTGCTCTCATTCAAAATAATTACGCTTCCGGGTCTCGTTTAATTTTTTTCTTTTGCCTGTTAAATTTTTTTTCATTTGGGTTTTTGATCTCTGGTATGCTTTTTAAGTCAAGGGAAAGTTAAGCAGAAGAAAGTTGATATCAGTGAAATCTGAAGAATAGGATGATTCTGCAAGCTAATAATTAAGGAAATACATATTGGTTTCACTTGGTTGAAATCTGAGAAATTTCCATCATAAGAAACAATGAAGATTTCTACATATTTTCACTGCAACCTACATATTTTTAAACAAAGTCCCTTTTGGTCATGAGCACTTGGGAATTATTCACACGTGTAGGGATCATGAGGGGACGCATGAACATTTTGTACAGACACACGTGTGCGTGAATCCATAATATTGTCCAGAGACAGGTGGGGATGATTAGAGAGGCGGGTTTTCTGATCCAATGCAATATATGGATGGAATCCGGAGAGATTATGCTAAGGTTAATTAATTTGATGGTCTGCTCAAGAAAATGCAGCAAGAAAGTGATATTTCCATGCCATTTTGCAGGCTTCATGGCAATCTTGCCAAAAAAAACATATATATGCAATGATGTGATGCTACTTTTGTTGTTCTCAGTCACGCAGATTGAGAAAGAGAAAGGAGGAGGATGGTAGATGATTACCAGCATATGAAGATATCTACTACATGTGAACCTATCAACTTTTGCGTTTTGTTTCTTATAAGCGGTTTACATACTAGGTTGAACCTATAGCTAGGGCTTAGGCTTAGGAGACAAAGTGCGTTTTGCTTTTTTGCTCTTTCTATGAATCAATAAATGGGAATAGGAACATATTCCTAAAGACGTGCACATGTTTCTTTGGATGTCCAAAGTTGACTGAAATCGTGAGAAAAATTTTGAGAGAGTGAAAGGGAGAGATCTGGTTAGAGAGTGAAGTTAGGCCAATGGAGTTGTCTTCTATTTGATTATCAATCAGTAAATGCAAGGTTAGAGTTTAAATTCCCTCTCTACTATTTTCTCTCTTTCTTCCGTTTAAGTGTTTTAATGATGGTAATAATTGTACTAGTTTTTTCTCCCCATTCTCCAATTTAAGTATTTAGAATTTAGTATTTAAAATTTAGAGTAGTTGTTTATAAGAGATCTTGAAAATAAAAATAATTCTCTGGGATATTTTGCCTAGGTTAAAAAAAATTAGGGCTTAATGGTAAATAACTAATATTGTCCTTCGTTGTTAAATTGATTAGAGGAATGGACATTCAAAATTAAAGTGACAAGATTTATTACTAAGTCAATTGTTTGATGAGTACGGTCCCAACTAGGAAAGCATGCATGGGTCACCTTCTTTACGACTTATTTACAAAAAATAAGAAAAAAAAAAGTAAATTTCTCATCATTCAGTGACAGAGGTACCGAGGCCTGCCATCTTTAAAATAGCAAAACCAACCCTCAGAAAGGGATGTGTCTTCCTCTTTTTCCCTCTAAGACTTTAAGGAACATATGAACATGGTAGTTAGACTGCCCTCTTTATTTTCCCATCTTATGTACCTTTGCTTTCACATCCGATAGTACAAATTGTACTCATATTCATTTTAATTATAATTTTGATTATCCCAATTTACAAATTGCTTGTGTTTGATTCCTTAAATTTATTATTCTATTTTAATCATTATAATATACAAATCGAATGAAAATGGATCCGTATTAATAACTTTTATCAAATTAATAATTGAAAATCATAGGTACATAAAGTTTCAGTGCAATTATTAGTTTATATGGCCAGCCAAACTTTATTTATTAATTTGAATTTAATTTATCTCAATTTATATTTTAGATAGATTTAAATAAAATATTATATTTTTATAATAATAAAAATAATAATTCACTTAATATATATTCAATATTTTAAATTTAAATTTTAAATATAATAAAAAAATAAATTTTTTAAGTAACATTAAATATAATTGCATCATTAATGTACTGGCGATAAAATATTACAATTTAAAAAGATCAAATATGATTAATTTGTATATTAAGAAGTTAAAATTTGTAAATAAACTAGTGCACGAAGATGTAAAAAAATTGTGGAAGTAAATCCTGGGGTTAATATTTTCGCCTGTCTCTGTTCACGTAGGGAGAAAGAGAGAGAGAAATGTTAGGACTTCGGAGATTCCTTCTCGAGGGAAATGGAGAGAGTACAGTACATGTTATAGTTAGTACTTACCATTGATGGATCTGCCGATCTGCGACTGCTTCAATAGTCTGTTATTGTGGCAGCACAAAGGGTCGGAGATTTATCTACACATATGATCAGGTGAGTTTCACGATATTTTTAAGATTTTAAAAATTAAGATGATATAATAAATTTAAAAATTATTTAATTATATTTATTAAAAATTAATTTTAATTTAATAATTTTGTAAATTTGTGGTAATCATTTTAAAATCTTTTGGGTAGCATAGGAAGTAGTACATGATGATTTTGGACACAATCCCAATGTGTTATCGACTTATTATAGCTACGTAATTCAGAGAAAAGGCAAAATCAATCACACGCAGATGTAAAATTATAATCTCAAGTTTCTGTTGCGGCAAGTGATTTTGATTTGCAATTTTACTAAATGTATTTGAGTTGATTGTGTCAAGAAAAGGAGCAAACAAAATATATATATATATATAACTTGCTATACAAATTTTAAAATTTTAGAGTTTGGAGTGATATTATAATAAATTATAAACTTATTAAATTAAAATTATTCAATTATAATTATTTATTTTTAATAAATATAATTAAATAATTTTAATTTAATAATTTTTAAGATTATTACATTACTTTAAGTTTCAAAAATAAAAAAATATCATAAAATTCCTCTTAAAATATATATAATATCTCTCATCTAATTAATTTAGTACATACAATATAAAATATATGCCTATTCAATATAAATAATGATTAATTTTTCACCACCATTCTTCATGATGATATCTTAACATTAAATTGAGATCCTCTGCTTTTTTTTTAGGAGAGTGATAAATACAGAAATTTTTTATAAGAGGAAAATGATAGAAGTAAAAGGATGATTCAAATCCTTTTTAGGATGCTATTAAAGTCTTAACCGTCCTTAACAATCACCTGTTTTAAGTAACTTACGAAAAGATAATAACTTGGATGGTCTAATATGGATAGTTTTTGCTGATGTGCTTGTTATCTAATAGCAGTTAATCTCTTTTTATTTAGGGGCGTATTATACTTACCTTTTTGAATCGTAACTAAATTACATTTTTATCCACTTAATTTTATAAATGTAGACTCATTTCAAGTGAATAAGAATACTAATAATATAATTTAACTTGAAATTTAGTAAATGAATTTATATGTAAACTATTTTTCAACTAAAATAATTTTTTAGGTGAATATGGATGGGAGAGTAAATTAAGAAGGATATAAAAGAACAATATATAAACTCATCACGTACCTACCCATAAGATTACAAAATTTGGCAAGGTCAAAATTTAAAGCACAGTGTCGATCTATTATAGAGATTTACTTATAAATAAAAATATTTTATGCATCAAATATAAAATTTAAAATTAAGTTTTAGATCTTTTATATCAAATGAATTAAATTTTTAATCACAGCCATTGGTTTCCATTTGAAATATAATTTTCAATATATATATATATAACATTGTTAATCTATAAATCTCACCCCAGTATCTATTTCCTCCCAACTGTAAGAAAATGCATTGTACAACACGTTTTTCACATCTCATGAGTAGGGATGTAGGTGCAATATGTTTGGTCATATGAGGAAAGGATTCCCGCAATGGTGAATCGCTCTCAGGATAATGTGGTCTTATCATGTCTGATCACCCTTCACTAGCCTGAGACACATATACATCATACCGTTAACCGTATATGATTTATGATGGTGCCTCCCTATTAGTACAACATAAAGTTTTTTAAAAAATATATATATGGTATAAATAGATTATTATAACGCCATTAATTGACATATCTAGGGTTTTTTTTTTGTTATTTAATCTCCTAATTAATGATTGTTAAAAAAACTAAATTAGTGTAAGAAATATGCAGGGACTTATTTGTAATTGGCTAGAATCCGCTGTAAAAAGAAAAGATCACTAACATAAATTATTATCATTGAGAGAATTTAAACTACAACTACAAAGAATTGCAAGATCTTGATTGGATCCCTTCCACTAATAATTAAACAAACATTGCTATAATTTTTTCTCTTTAATTTTTCTCTCAACTTACACGAGTCGTGTTTGATTAAAAATATAAAATTTGTTTTCTTACATAAAAGAATGAGAGTGTATTCTATAAACTATAAGAAAAGTCCATTCCATATAATTTTTTCATCATATTTGTTGCTATACTTTACTCGATCAAGTAGATTAAAAAATGTCAACGAAACAAGTCAAACGTGTCAACAAGCTCCTTTAAGAATGAAAATGAAATAAATAAAGACAATACCAAAATACAGCCTTGGAGTTAACATCAATCCAACCATCTAAGTCCCCACAAGTAAATGCAACATATGAAGAGCATGTGATGAGTGAGAATGACAGAAGGCCACAAACACAATAAGGACACACAAGAGAGTACCCACGTTACGTTATTATGATTTGCACATATATGCATCCTCTCTCTCCCTCCCCCCCCCCCCCCCTTTTCATTTTCCTATCGTAACAGAGAGACACACAATTTTGTGTATGGCCCATTACATATTTAAAAAAAATTCTAAATTTTACTGCATATTAAAAGTTTATATCTATCTTTTTTTAACGAGACAAAAAAATGGTTTGAAAAAATGGATCAAATTTGTTTGGGACCACTTTGAGAGAGACGGAACGGTGGAATTTAAGAAACATCGGCCCACACCTCAATAAAGTTGTAAACGAGATTGACAGTTTATACAGTACCTTATTGAGCCAATCTGCAGAGAAGGCACATTTAGAACACAAGGAAAAAAGGCGTCCGTTTGCATCATTGCTGGCAGTCTTTGCTTAACTAAGGTTCCAGTTAAGGCCAAGATCATCCTGTGCATTCTTTTGGTCTTATCCTAAGCTCCCTGCTTTCTTTCTCATTTTAAATTTTTTATGCAACTGCTTTCTATGAAATGGGTGCAAGCCCAACAATACCGTACAACTCACATTTCTATCGTAGAAACCTAGTTGGGCAAGAGTTTTATCTGCAAAACAGTTTTCTCCCACTCTCAAGCAGAGAAAGGAATCTACAAAAACGAGCAAAGGAGACGGCCCAACAGCCCAATACATACCCGAGACGTACTAACAAACTAGATTCTTAATATCTGGACCAGGTTCTGACCTGCTCTGTTTTGAATCATAAGATAAAAATATATTTGAAAATAGATTCGAAATAAAGTGATTTATAAACTTCATTCGACGAATAAATAAATTGATTTGGTCAATGAAGAATTGAGATTAGTTTAAACACGTGCAAGTAGAGCAGCCAGGTATCATCCTACGCCGAAAGAAAAATGACAAGAAGCTTTTGCTGTAAATATCTCTGTCTACATCACTGCACAGGTGCACTAATCCTGACCAATAATATCAAGTCTCACAAAACAGAAAGAGAACAAGTTTTGCAAATCACCTAGGGTTAGAGAACCATTAGAAATGGCTCGCATGAACATATCTCTTAATCACATTTCCTTAACATACTAAATGTGGCAGCTTATAAACTCCATGATTAAATTGATTAGATAATTACCACAAAATATCTATATTTTTCAAATTAAAAGAATTCCCCCATGGAGGAAAATAGGGTCATAGAGCTTGAGCCTTGAGAACGCAAAAATTGTAAAACCAAAATGGCGAGAGTAGTGTATCTTCTTCTATATGCACCAGCATGGAATTATCTGCTCCTGTCTTGTTGGGTCGGTGGACTATAGTTATCTTCAATATGCCGGGTGACAAGAGAGATTCCATAATGAGAGGCACTTGAGGCAGCATAATAGGATGTCACGGTGAGTTGAGTGAACTTCGGAAGCGCATAACCTACAATTCAAATGTCCAGATCAGTTAAAGGGTTTACTTCAAATCTGCAATACACTACTAGACTAATATCAGTATCACCATCTGATGTTTCCATTGTCATATTAAATAACGCACATCTTGATTTTTCACATATCTTATAACTAGATATCTTAATATTTACATTTCCAAAATACTTGAAAATTTGAAATTTGAATTCAAAACTCCTGCTTGCCAACTGCAACATCTATGTAATCCCAGTTAAAATAGGTAATTAATCCTAAACCAACAAGTAAAAGAGCATTCTAATGACTCCCGAGCTCCCAATTTGATATTAAAGATGGAGAATGGAGTAAAGAAATCTCTTTGTAATTTGTGAATCCAGATATCATGTTTACAGTTAGATTAGACCGAAATTACAAGGGTATAGAATTGCTTTGACATCAGGTTAAACTTCCATACGATGTAGAATTATGGTTTTTATGGCTCTGTGTACAACTCTTCTCACATCTTAGGGTTTTTAGTATTGTACATTTCATCAATGAAAAATCCTATGATTTTGCTATGTCGTGCTTCTTTGAATTTTGTACTATACAGGAATCAATGTGAAACCTTGCACCAATACACCACCAGTCCACTGAACCCCAGGTTGCCCAAACCTAGAAGTTTTCCAGAAGAACCAAGAATCGAATAGAAATACAGCAATCCAAAAATCCAATTTACAATTTAGTATTGTCGTACATTTCATCAATGAAAAATCCTATGATTTTGTTAAGTCGTGCTTTTATGAATTTTGTACTATATAGGAATCAATGTGAAACCTTGCACCAATACTCCACCACCAGTCCACTGAACCCCAGGTTGCCCAAACCTAGAAGTTTTCCAGAAGATCCAAGAATCGAATAGAAATACAGCAATCCAAAAATCCAATTTACAATTTTTTTGCAATACTTCGGAAAACAAACCAACACTGTCAGTAATATCTCAACTCCATAGAACCGCACAAACTGACAATGAGGTAATATGAGATCCACATGCCACCTCAAACTAGGCATTTGTGATCACAAACCAAGTAAGGACACAACATATTGATGTAAAAATGATTCAAAGGGGATTCACCAAAAATAAATAAATAAATAATGATTCTAAGGGGGTGAAGTTAGTTGCAAATGAACAATTGGGTGAGACTAATTCTTCCGAAGTGGAATTGTATACGTAACCTGATTCATTACTAACCATGCATATGGGAACAAGGGAATTGACAAAACGGACCTTGATGACAAAATTTTCTTTACAAGATACTGATTAAGAAAAGTAGAATTGAAGTGATTTTGTTGTCCCATAGAGCAATAACCAAATGTCCCAAATATCATATTCATGAATAGTGAAGACTCCGATTTAGGACAGTAGTATTCTGAAAAGGTAATCATCCTCTCCGAAAACCGTATGCAGAACTCCAAAGCATTAAATGCAAGGACATTAAAAAGAATTTGTTCATACTACATTCCAGGATATTCAGGAAGCAAAAATAGAGGGCCAAGATATGCTAATCAAAGCTTTTAATATCAGGGCTAATATGAGGTGTGTAAATAGACGAAGTTGCCAGGCGTTATCAATTATCAGACATTCAGTCAATGACAATATCAATTTTCATTAGAGTTAATTAATAACCAAATAATAAGATACATATCATAGAATATCGAAATTGGAAGTCTCTATTTTAACCCAACAAACATGCAGTTACAGTATTTACCTCCAAATGCAGCACTAGCACCGGAAAATATTAGCAAAGGTGGAAGCTGTTTCAATGAAGAGCCAAAAAACAGTGTTAGCAAAAGAATCTAACTAGCTATATGGTATATCTACTAAGCTAAGTATACAGAAGACATACAGAGCATAAAAACAAGTTGATAATAGGTGTCAACAACTGTAGTAACTGTAAAGGAAACTTATAAGAAGATTACAATTCACATTACCCCAACTAGAAATGGCAGCCACTTTGGCCCCTTCAGACGATTTTGAAGGTAAGGAATCCCTGTCGTCACAAGATTAATAAGCAAAGCCACAACAAATATATTAAAGAAGAAGGAAACAAGATCACTAGGGTTACCTGTATTAAAACTATGAACAGCACTAAGCAATCCACCAATACCAGATCCAGCCTGCACAAAGGTCTCACTCAAATTAATGATATAATCCAAAATTGAATACTAAAAGTTTTTACACTTTGAAATCATCTGCTAGGCTGCAAGTACTGGAAATTGAAACCCATCCATAAAAAGGTGAAGGAGCTCACCACAGCAGTAGCATCATGCAAAACAGAATTGACTGTCCATTCACCTCTTTCCTGAATCAAACAATCAGAGAAACAGAGACAGTGTAAGGGTGAATTGTCATGGAGTAAATTGAACAAAAGTGTTATTTTCAACTTACAGAATTAGGTATTAGAAGGGAAAGACAGCGAGGGCAGCGAGGAGAACCAAGGCCAGGCTTGATGGTAGGATCGTGGTGCAGATTCCCATTCCTTAGCTTCTCTTCATAAACCTCTCTCGTCCCCATGCTATCTTGATTCAATATTTTCCTTGATTTCACACTGCACAGACAAGTGTGAGAACCAACACAGGTAGACAAACATGTAAAACAGACAAGCAAAGCCCCCGCAGGCCTAGGCCTCTAAAGGTCAGGCGTATAGGTCGGCATTTTAAACAGAGCAAAAATAACAAGTTTAGTCCGACCCTTGAATGGATGGGGCTGGCCAGCAGGCTGCCCAACAGAAAAATTATTTCTTGGACTCTTGCACCTTTGTTAAGGGGAAAGAAAAATCATAAAACATACAAAGAATTTCATAACAGTAGCAACTACTGATGGGCAGTCAATTAAGACAGCAATTTTTTTCAACTGAAACAATTATAACAAAAAACCATCATTTGCAACACCGATTTGAGTCTCAATACCTGTTTAAGCTACACATAATTTTAGGAAAATACTAAAACATGCTGCAACATTGAAGTTCCTTAACTTCAAATCTATATACTTATGCAGTCAAGTACCACTTAAGTATCATTAGTCTAGTTCTGTAAGGCCCACCATAGGTGAAACTAGAACAAGTTGCAGAAGACACTCCAAATTAAAGTATCTTATTTTTTAACTATATGCAGCCAAGTTTCTGTTACTCGTTAGTCTATTACTATGATGCCCTATCACAGTGAAAATAACATTTGGTGAGGAAAAAGTCACACTAACTACAACTTTACAAGTGCCCAACACACAGGAAAATGCATAAAAAACTGAGTTTTTAAGTTTACAATGTAACAACCATAACATATAACAAAACGACAGTTAACACCCCCTTTCTCCTCAATGGAAACCAGTCAACAACAACTAGCCATCAAACATAGAGACTATCCCCCTCTTTCAACATCCAACTAAGCATTAAAAATAATATTAACATGAGTTAAGATGTTTTATCTCCCAAGAAACTTGAAAAATTTAACTTGATTTCCTCTTGCTTGTTGTTCATTTTTCACTCTTCAACTTTTCTAATTCAATTTAAGAAAAAAAAAGCCCACCCCTTAACCATCAAGTAGTAAACAATGCATACAAAATTTCCCTTAATCTCATATAGATTTCCATTCATTCTTCCTATTTTTCTAATTCTTTGTCAAAATGTATTTTGCAGTAATTATTACTGACAAAATTAATAAACCCTATGAAAGCACAGGTGAAAAAACTTTAGTGGAATACCAGTGTCGCGCTGGTGTCCAACACTGACACAGGTACAATATGCCAAAATTCATATCCAGCAGTTGTCATGTAATCTATTTTAATTTTTTGAATTCAAAATTTGGTGCAGCTGAAGCTTGCTCTGATGCATTGTTGACTTGGGTTGGATGCAATGTTAAGAGGATGGCAAGAGGACATCCTGTTTCCCAAGTTTTTGCTTGAACGCACCATTTGAAAACTGCATCTTGATTCTTTTTCACGGCACCAATTTCACAATTTCACAGAGCTCTACTCACAGTTTCAATCTCACAATTCACATCAGCTGCTGCTTCTTTCTTTATCTTATTTGTCCAACCAGCAACCTAGTTTGTCCCTTTCATTCAACCAGCAGTTAATTCCTTTTTGTGGTACATTAGGGATCTGTGCAGCCCTGACCATTTTTGTTGACAATATGAAGAGAAGACTGCTGAAAGTTGTAACAATAAATCGGAGGTAGAAGGTTTGGTGCTGATAGTTTTCTGTGTATGACAAAAAATACATGACAATCGAATTTTGTTCAATGCTTAATAACTAATAAATCTTTTAGTTCTCAAAATTTAATGTTTCTAAATAAAATTTATATATTTTTATCCTTGACGTGCCAAATCCTAGTTTTTTAAAAAATTACCCATTTCATATTGCACCCCGATCATGTATGCACTCATGCACTCGTGCTTGTGCTTCATAGAGTACAACAGAAAAGTTAGATACAATAATCAAATTTCCAAAAATAAATAAAAAATCATTATGTATTTTTTATTCTTTAGAACAGAATTCAAATCAAAATGGAGGCACAATTGACAAACTGCACAGTGCAGATAATAAGGAAAAGGAACAACCAAGCTGCACAATCAAGCAAGCACAAAAAAAGTGAATAGATAAAATCAAAGATAGAATAAAGTTTTGTGTCTGAGTTTTAAAATATTACAATAGAGTGATGACAATCACATAATAGAATTGAGTTAAATTCCATTTGTGAAACAGCTCAATATAGGAAAGAAACAATAAATTAAAATGTACTGAGCCCGTCAATTAGCTATCAGCTGGAAATCACTGGTGCGGAAGAAACATCAAATTAAAATAACTAAAACAATGACTTGCACTGCACATTCAAAATCCCTGTCCAGGTCAGACAAATAAATAACTAAAAGCAATTACGAACGAAGGCCATAGACCATACCTGAGTTGGGGAGACGGCGTGTGACGGAGGCGTGCGTTGCCGTGGATGAGACAACGAGCCGCTGCGGTGGCCGAGATGCTGCGTGCCGGTGGCGAAGTGCCGAAGCGTCACTGCGTGCAGTTGAACTCCGAAGGGACGAGGCTTAGGAGAGCGAAGGAGACGTTTTAGGGGTGCTTTTTTTTTTATTATTTTTTTAAGAGCAGATATTTTATTTATTTATTTCAAAAAGTAATGGATTATTGGATTGGTCGGTTTCCTTAGAATCGGTCAGAAACAGAATTCGGAGCGACCGCCTATGAGGAAGAAATAAGAAGAGCTGGCGGACTGCATAGAGAACACGGGCTGACCCATTTGAGCCCATATTTCAAACGGATCGACAAACTCAAATCCAACCCACATCAAAACCAACAGCTGCCTTTCGAAGCTCGCAAGCTCACGGCGCTTTTACCTTTTACAGTAAAATTCCACGGTACTCCGAAGGGTTTCAAATCCGGGGTGACATAGCACCCCCAAAAGTCGTTGGATAAGATTTTGTAATCTCATCTGATGGCTCAGAATGTGCCACGTCATCCCAAGTTTGAAATCCCTCAAAGTATCGTAATGTTCCTCGCTAGATACATACAGGACCCCCGACGTGCCTGTCAAAACGGACCATGGTTATAAATCGGACCAATCTGATTTATGAATTTAAATAAATTAAATTATTCAATTTTTAATTTATTTTACTCATAAGTTTATATAACTCGGTTCGTGCAAATTGAAATTTGGATAGACAATTTTGAACCGGATTAGTCTACATACATACAAACTAAACCGTGAATATAAATCAGATTAAATTACTCAAATTTAATATCTTTTTTAAGTCCACATAAATTAATCTGTTCAAATCAAATTCCACATGAACCAATTTGGTTGACACTCCTAATTCGCTTCTTCTTTTAAACGTAAGGGTGAGCTAAGATAAATAAATAATAATAAATAAAGATAAATCAATTATTTTTTATTTTTTTCCAAATGAAACCAAACTTAAAGGAGCATGTATTCCACAAAATGGATATATATTAATTTTTAATATTTAATTTTAGGCCTCTACATAAAAAATTGAAGAAATTCTAATTTGCCTAGTGGGTACATAATTTATGTGCCTTAAATCACTAAAAATTGATCATTTCATTAATTAATAAAATAATTAATTCTTCAAATAATCCCTTTGAATCTCTAGCAATATTTTAGCGGCTTTGGTTCTACAAGTTGCACACCCACTAAATATACAAGAATTTATCAAAAAATTATAGTTCACTTAATATATTTATGATGTTTATCTTTCCTACAAATTGGCACTATCAATTTTCTATAAAAATCAAAATGATATGAAGAATTAGGTGTAACACTAGGTAAACACTCCGTGCGGTGTAGTGTACGGTGCAATTTCTTAATAATTATGATTTTATTATATATGTTTTATGTTAGATAAATAAATATATTAAAAAATTATGAACCAATAATATATCATGGATAATAAAAAAATTAATAAAAAAATGTTGGGATAGAGGTATTCTCTAAACAAAACAAACACAAAATAAAGGAATTTTTATGAAAAGAAACAGTAAGTGTATTGATAAGATTACACTTACGTGACATTTGATTCACAAAATCATACTTTCTTAAGAATTTTAATTCTTAAAAATGTTGATTACAAAGTTGACTACCTATATGCAAAATTAACCTTGGGAATACTTAACTAGACTTCACTCCATGGAGATCCATAATCAACAATAACCTATATGCTAAGGATTCATAATCAATTGCACAATCGACTACCTAGCATTTAGATTCCAACCAAGGACCGTTGTAATCAACTACATAATTGACTATGCCCTCATTTCTAGGTTGCATAGCCTTCACCATTATTGATTACCCCTAATGAATTTCAAATGTAATGCTACAAAAATAGGACTTGAAACCAAAAGTTATAGGATATTATAAATACCCATTTTATGATGTATAATATTGGTAATGAATTGCGTGGTCATGCAAAGAGGCATGGATGTTATTATACATGAAAATATGGCATTGGATAAAAACAATAGTGCTAAAACCATATGATATATAATGGGGTAATATGATACATGTGATATTCGAACGTCAAATTTGATAACGATCAATGAAAGGATAAAAATGATCAAAAAGCATAAGTATAAGTTCATAAAGGATAATGTTGATTGAGCATTATAAAGAAATTTACTTATTTTTCTTATCTCATAATACATGCATTATATAATAAGATTGTGACATGGATAAATGTATATAATGAGTAATTCTAAAAAAGATAAAAATAAAATACAAGTTTTGAGTATTTAGCACAAACCTATCATATACTTGGAATAGGTCCAAAATGGAAAAATGGTGTAGATAAGTTAAGTGATTGTAAATGAATATGCTGATGCTGATGGAAATTGTGCTATGACATGCATGTTTTAAATGTCTAAGTCCTTATAAAAGTAAATCCAATTAATAGGCCTATAATTGTTTGATTGTGCTAGAGATTTACTAAACCCTAAACTTATCCTTCTACATCTTATTTGCAAATTCATAAGTTAATATCATCACCTCAAAGTTAAGCTTCCAGGGGAATCCCCAATATGGTTTAAGCAGCATAGGATAATTTGGTGTAAATACATATTTTGAGTCATCTCTCATATAGATTAAGGATAAAAGTTTAGAAACTTATTTTTGGGGTTAGTTTAGCAGGCTTATCATCTAATTAGAATGGATTATAAGCTGGCCTAATTTCTTTTTGTAATTAAATCTTAAAATACAAAAGAAATTGTATCATTCCTTCACATTACATAACTTACCTCCCTAGTGGCAATTAGATATTGATTTTACATCAATCAAGATTAGAGTTGGGTCATGACAAATTTAAAGGAAATTTTTTTAAGTAAACAACCCTTTTGTTTTAGGCAAGAAACCAAATGTATATGGGCTTGACATATCACTAAATTCACTTTTCAAGTGGAAAAGTTTGATAAAAGGTTATAGATAGATAAATTATAGGCTTAATGCAAATTTGGCCTTCTAAAACATGAATTGTATGATTAGTCATTTTTATTTAAAATAATTCATTTTACTCATTTTAAATATATGATTGAATCAAATTTGGTCATGTTATTATTATTCTATTCCTTCACTAACAAAATAATTGAATAGGCTTTCTCTCTATTTTTTTCCTTTTTTTCTTATTCTTTTCTTTACGCTTCTACATCCCTACTTTTATGCCAAGTCATTAACCTCTATTAAACATTTTTGCAAACATAGATTTAAATGCAAAGTATACATACCTTCTTCACAACTTGATTTTATCATCATTATGATAAACCTTGTTTTAAATTATATAGCTAAAAAATAAAAAATAGAGAATATTAAAAGCTAAAAATTAAACAATAGATGAAAATTATTTTTCCCAAGAGTTTCTGATAGGCAATTAATCAAACATGACATAAGCAGTGATAAGACTTGAAGCTAAGTAATACATAGAAAAGAAACGAGCACCAAAAACAAGATTCCTTCATGAAATTTCTAAAACCTAGTACTAGAAAAAAAAACTCATTAATCAAACTTAAATCTTAAAATTAAAAGTAAAGAAATATTTAGCAAATGGAACTTGTGGTGAATGAAAATTCTATGTAAAACCATGTTTTAGTGATAAATTTGTCAATCTTTAAACTAAATTCATTTTCTTTTTCTCTAATGCTTACCTACAACAAGAGAAAGAATAAAGTAAGGGTAGGAAAGTTAACAATAAAACTAAGGGAACTAACAAAAGAAAAATAAAAGTGGTGTACAGTAGTGATCATAAACTGAAAGTTTGATGACTAGATTTAGCAAGTTGGAGCAATAAGATAAAAAAGTGATGGAGAAAGAGATTGAAAATAAAAAAAAAGTAAAAAAGAGTATGGAAAATACAAAAGAAGGGAAAAAGAGAAAATGAAAGAGAAAAAAAAATTCAGGTTGATTTGTCTACTTAAGTGGCTTTGGTTTGGGAACTATATACAAATAATGCCACCTAGATAATTTTAATTAAAAACTAACAAAATGTAAATAATAGGACTAAAATTAATCCTATCAAATATGCAAAAGGACCAAAATAAATTATTTTAAACAAAGATGATCAAAATCACTTAATTTATATTTTACAAGAACCAAAATTATATTTAATGTTAGATTTTACTAGTTTTAACTATAGTTAATTTTTTATACGTGAGTTTCGCAACAATTATACCAATGTGGCTTCTCATAATTACTGTTTGGCCAATTTTTTTTGCTATTTAAAATATCACCACTAAATGTCTTCTTTTTTTATAAGTAACCATAATCTACTTTAAATATCAAAAATTAAAATATTTAAAAATATATCTAGAATAACTTATAAAGTGGATATAAAACCTTACCATAATTAAATTCAGTCATTGATACTTTAAATGAATGATCAAGTAGATTTTTTTTTAATTTATTCAATGAGTTTTAAGTTAATGATTTGTCACAATTGAATAACAATTTTAAAAAAGAATTTTGCATTTTTTAATATGTAGATTTATTTAAGAAAAATCTTCACCCAAGGGCCACTAAATCTATTCTACTAAAATTTATATCTAGTTCCTAAAGGCTTGCTCCCTAATGCAATTGAACTTATATCAAAAGATGCTTGTTATAAAGAAAAGGAAAAATTTATGGTATACTACTAACATAATAGTGTATCAGTATATTACAAAATCTAACCATAATTACAAAATATTAAAGTGATGAAAAAATGTTTTATTTATTAAATCTTGAATGTGAGAAATATAATGATAAATAACATCTCTTCTTTTTAAAAAGAAATTTGTTTTCTTTTACTATCATAATATTATGTATCATAATTTTTAAATTAAGTTAATCAAGTAATATATCAATAATTTATTTTATACAAGCAAATAAAAATTTTCAACAAAAAAATCTTCAAACAAAATAAAAAGAAATAAAGTTCATGAAAACAATTATACTAGCAGCCTTGAAGTTATTAGACAATTTACATAATAGTTATTATCCTTAATATATCACTGACGCCCTATTTGATAAAATTAGAGAACTTTTTCTTTTTTATCATTATGAGATAAACTCATAAACATGTCCCATTAGCTCAATTTGTAAAATAACAAAATAAATAATTATCATCCAAAAAAGTTAGCATTTATATATGTCATTGCTCATTCAAACATTGTTAGGTCATTACCATTGAATATGATAGCATCTTACTAGATAAAATAGTATATTGAAACATTTTGTATGTTTGAAATGAGAAATTATTAGAAAATTATGCATAAAGTGTAAATATTTTAGAAAATATAAGATAATTAAATTATTCCTTTGGTCTTTACTTAGTAAAATGGTGAAAGTAGAATATTCCAAAAAAATTTACTTCCCATAAAAAGTAGGAAGATAGTTATGTATATTTCCTAAAGTAAGAAAAAGTCCTTATAAACAATTTTAAACACTTCAAAAAAAATTTGCAAGAAAATTTACTTTTAAAAAACTAAATATTTTATAGAAACTTATTTTTCCATGTAAATTAAATGATTTCATGCCCCACAAAACTTTACACATAAGTACATTTGCTTGCATCATTGTGTTAAAAATAAAAATCACGTTGAATTATATCTTATTGTAAAAAGGTCCAACTATTCAACAAACATAATTAAACAATTATAACAATTATGTGGAAGCAAATTAGATAAATATTTCAACATCTTCTCTTCTTCATATATTATAAAATAACCATATAAGTTTTGAAAATATACCTCATGCTATAAGAATAAAGCCCTTGTAAAGAACTTATAAAGGACACAAAGAAAAATAAAGGCTAACACAAAAGTAGCACCTTAATCTTCCCTCTTTTTACCCTCATTATCACTTTAATACTAGCATCAGGTAATTAGAAACTCACAAATCTAACTTATCTTCAGTTGTGTCAATGGTGGCGGTTGTAATAAGTGAAGAGAAAGACTAAGAGCCCTTTATATAAAGTTTCAAATAACTTAACCTATAAAAAAGTCATAACTTTTTTCTTCTTCCTTCGAATTATAAAACTCCATTCCATTATTTCAAATGACTTTTTAATTGAAAAACTTCATATTTATCTCATCAAGAAAATATGAAGAATATTTACTAATTTTGATTAACAAGCATCATTTAGCTTAATATAGGATTTATAGTTACACCTTTTTTGAAATTTTAGAATTTTATTTCATAAATGGAATAATTAGTTAACTATGGTAATAATGATTAAAATAAAGTTTTTGTGTGAAATAGATAAAATATGATGATATAAGATATGATAAGACATTAGATAAATGAGAATAAATTAATTAAATAAGTTTGGGGAGAGAACTTTTTGTATTATGGCTGGGAAAAGACATAAAATAAAATGTTTAGAAATGAATGAGTATAGGAGAGATTTAAGACATATATTTGGAAATACCCTTGCATTATTCGCCATTTTATCCTCCCCATTTCAACTAACTCTTCCTTATTCATCCAAACCCCAAAACATCAATTCTTCTTCTTATATTTCTCTTCAATATTTCTTCTTCCTCATCATTTCCTTCTTTAATCAAGCTACAAAAGGAAGCCATTTTCTTTAAAATTTCATATAATCAAGGTAAGCTCTTTTTTTTTAATTGTATTCTTCTTCCTTCTTTTTTAATATTAGTAAGGTTTAGGGAATTTTGTTTAAATGAAAAGTTTAAGCCCTAACGCAAGACACTTGTGGTATTAAATAGTTAGGGTTGATAAATTATAATTTCTTTTGGTTAACATTTTTTGCATGCTAGGTGAATGAGCATTGTAGCTCTATTTTAAAGATTTGGATGGATTTGTTAGTTTAAATTTTAGGTTTTATCATGAATATTGGAGAAATGTGATGATTTGTAATGATTGGATTGATTACCATGATGTAAAAAAGGTGTTTTTAATACGCATTTATGATGTAGTATGCATTGGTAGCGTAATAAATGCTTTTGAATGGTATCTATGGCAAATAAATAATGAAATTTCCAAAAAAAAAAGGTAAAGGGTTCACATGCAATTTACTTTGTAAAGTGTTTTCTCAAGCAAAAAAAATCTTAAAAATTATTTTATAAAATGATTCTCCATATCCAAAATGCACCTTATAGAGGTAGAATTGATTTATAAAATGATTCTTTGCTTCCAAAAAGTTACTAGAAGTCTAAAATTAATTCATGAAGCAATTTCTTGCTTCTAGAGAACTATTGAAATTCAAAATCGATTTGCAAAGCAATTCCAAACCTATAAAAAGTTAATGAAAACCCAAGATTGATTTGTAAAGTAATTTTCGTAGTCTAATTTTATGTTTTAATAATGGAATTAAATATAATTGGTTATTTAATTTATATTTACCCATATAGTCAATATGTAAGCATTATTGAGAATGTTTTGTTCCTCCCAATATATATGTATGACTATTAGGTCTTGAAATGTATTAGAATTGGATACAAATGAAATACTTGATATGCTATATTGCTCGAGGCTATATAATAGAGGCATGGTAGTGTTGAGAAATACTATAACAAACCATGCTTGCTTTACTCATGCAATTTTGAGTTAATTGATATTGATGTTTATGAAAAGTGATAGAGGTGATATGATATATGTGATATTTGAACACCACAGTCGGTAACGACTAGTGATGAATAAGTATAACCAAAAGGTACGAGGATGAATTAGTAAGGAATAAGATTGAATAGGAGTCACATGGAGATTTATATACCCTTTTTATATATAGCATGATGTGAATGTAGTACAAATACATATATACTTGAATAATGGTATGGATAAGCTTATAAAGCTATTGCTAAATGTGTTGATGCTAATAAGTGAAATATTGTGAATTATGTGACCTAGGTATTTAGGTATAAGGAGGGTAAATCCAATTGATAAGTTATTATTGCTTTCTATGTTTGAATTTATTAAAATATTTGTTCATCAAGACTTATATAATTTAGGTATATAGGAGGTTAATTCATATTTGTCTAAAAAAATAAATTATATTAACATAATTAAGAATTTCAAAATAAAAATATAATATTTAATATTTAATTAATTATATTTTATAAAATTATATATTTATTTACTTATATAATTTTTATTTTATTATTTATAACAAAATTATAATTATTTAAATATAATTAATTATATTTTATGATATTATTCATTTACATATATATTTTTATATATTTATAACTTAAAATTAAGATATAATTATATTAAAATTAAGTTAATTATATTTTATGAAAAAATAATATTTAGATTTATGTTGTAAAGGGCATGAGTTATAAATTAATAAAAAAATAAAGATGTATTTGACAAAAATTTGAAAATGTAGTAATTTATAAATTATAAGTTATGTCATGTAATTTATTAAATTAAATTTTTTTAATAAATCAGTACATGAAATAATTCTAAAATTTAATTTAAAACTTATTAATTAGGCCATTTGTATAAGCATCATCCGTTTATTATACAATTATTGTAGTGTATTATGCCTAACTTTGGCAATGTCTGGTGGAAGCCACCTCATCCCATTATTTCTTTTTCTTCGTTCAGTGTGGAATTACTGGGTCAACTCATCCCACTATTACTTTATCTTCATTCGTTATGGTAAATACTATTTGATGCATAAAATTAAGACTTTTTGTTAAAATGTGGCTCTGGCATTAGTTTAAAAGCAACGTCTAGCTGCACTGGAAATAGTGACATGGATTCAAATCAGGGTGGAGTCAGGATTTTTTTTTGGGAGGTAGATATTATACGTGCATAAAATATTATTGAACAAATTAAAAAATAAAAATAATATTTTTAACTTCATTTTTAATTTTTATGTGTCGACGGATCAAATATTTTGAATTACATAATCATCGTTGTACTATATAAAATTAATTTAAATGATTAGAAGGATAAAATTTAAAGTAGAAATCATATATTCAAAATGAATTAATGACTTTTTCAAGCTTTAAAAATAATCATTGTTAAAATTCCTTACTTTAAAAAAATATAAGAAGGATAAATTATTATGAATATTTTAATGAAAATGTGGTGTATTTTATATAAAATTATAAAATATTAATATGTATAATTTAAGAAATTAGAATAATTAGGTAAATATATAATATATGAAAGAAGATCATTTAATATATACATTTAATTCAAGGTGTGTGTGTCTATATATATATATATATATATATATATATATATATATATATATATATATATAACAAGACTTTTAATTATAATTTTTATGTTATTAGTGATACGTTATAATTAAACCTTATTTTAAAAATTATTTTTATAAGCTAATAATTGTTAAAACAATATTTGTAATTTGATGTGACAATTTTTAAAATAAAAATGAACATATAAGTAAATAATAATTAACACTCCAACAATTCAACAAGAAAAAATATGATTTAAATTTTTGCCTAAAATGACCAACATTAAAATTTAGAAGAATAAAAATATATAACATATATGACAAAGCTTGTGGCTTTAAGGGCTGTGATCCCCAAGCCACAAGGTAAGTTTGACCCTGAATCAAATCAAATTGTAAATTAAAATGAAAACCTTAAAAAAATACCATATGAAATTTGAATAAAATGTTATCAATAAATATATAAAAATTAATTATTAAAAAATGTTAAAGATATATTGATTTTGGACCTAATGTTTTTTTTTAGAGATGTAAAATAAGTCGTGGTCTTGTGGGTTTTACTGGTAGCTCACAAGTGTGAAGCTGTTCGATCCTCTTTTTAATTGGTTTGTTTTTATTGCAAACTCATGCGGGTAATGCTCGTGCGGGCTTGATTGCAGCGTGAACTTTTTTTAATATTTTAATTTTAATAATTTTTTAAATATTTATGAATTTTTTAATCTAATATATAATAATTTAATATAATTTTTTAGACCTATTTGACTAAGTAATTATATAAAATAAAAATATTTACTTAAATAATTATATTTTATAAAAAAATTAATTTTTAATCTAAATTAAAGTAATATTTTTTTAAATATGCCTTCCTCAATATTTAAACTTTAATTTTTAATTTTTTAATGTCTATTTTTAATAATTTAATTATTTCTAATTACCAAAAAAAGGAAATACAAGCTACCCACGGACCCTCGCAAGCAACACGTGAGTCCCTGTGACCCTACCTAAAAATATTCTTATTAAATACAGGGTTATGAGGGCAAGCTCGCACTAACTCAAGCCTACGTGAATCCATCTCGTATAACTTGTCTCATTCCACTTTACATCCCTAGTTTTCTTTTCCATCTTGATGTTCTAATTGTTGTCATTTTTTACCGGTTCAAATTCTTTGTTCTTTATTATCATAAATTTAGACTTTTTTTTTAACAATAATTTTCTTTAATAGAAATTTTGGTAATAAATGTAATGGTCAAATCATTATATATATAAAGATTCAAGATGTGAAGGGAGGTACTTGAACCAATATTATGGCATTTGAACTAAATAATATATTTTTTAATAACAAATTCATAATTAACCAACCAAAGTTATCTTAAGTGGTTAAAACTTGACACGACAGGTTTGATATTTGAACTCTACTACCATGCTTCTTAGCTGGTAATTAATGGGTAATTAGCTCAATTTATTACAAAATCTTGTATGTTTGAGATATTAGATTCAAACTTTATCATTGTCCATCTTAATTAAAAATTGTTGCAACTGACAACTAATTAGATCCGAAATAAAATGAATGTTTGCCGGTACCTTAATTGATATTGTTCTAGTAGCTATATCCATTGTCGTGTTTGAATTCAAAATTTTGCCTGAATTTATTAAGCGGACTGTGGCTCCAACCGTTATATAAAGAAATAAATTGAGTAACTTTCACCTAATCACCGGGTCCAATCGCAAGCTGTATTTATTTTTTGGACTTGAGTTTAGAAGATTCTTTTATGCTGGGGACTACAGAGTTAAAAGTTCTAAAAGAAAAGGAAAAGCAAGACAACGTGGTATATTGATTATGATATGCATTATTGATTTAAATACATAAAATTTAATGATTTAAATCAATAACATATCTATATAATTGATTCAACAAAGTACCCTCCAGTATCCTTAGAAACGGACCGGCACAATTTTGGAGATGCTCCCCTCGCACAAACAAAAGACCAAAATGCTAGCAGTGATCAGTAGTGAAATACGTAGACATTATATTCCACAACAGCATCCCCTGTCTTGAGGTCAAACGCGTGAGTACGGGCCTGAGCGTATACGCGTGCGAACCGGAACGCCCCGCTGCCGCCGACGATCGGCATCTCCCTCACGGAGTTAAACACCTTGTTCCGCCCTAACAAGCTCAGAGTGCTGCCGTTGTATTTCCCTTCCATGAAAACCATGTTCATCACCATCAACAGCCCCACCTCCTCTTGTGCCGCAGAAGCGTATATTCCCTGCGCTTTTCCGACGAGTTTGGATTTCGGGTCGGGCATCACAGTGAGCGGGTCGTCGGTCATCACCACTTCTCCGAACAAGGTGAAGGATGAGTTGGTCGTGAGCGCCTCGGCGACTTTCACGGCGGTGGGTTTTGGGCCGCTGACAATGTCGTGGAAGTAGAACTGAAGGTGGCTGAGCTTTTCCTCGCGAAAGCCTAGGGACGACGGAGAGAGGATTCGGACGAAGCCGGTGGGTTTCCCGGCGGCGAGGAAGGAGAAGACAAAGATAATGGCGATGGTGAGATGGGAGATTATTGTCTGGGTTCTGGCCATGTTGGAGCCAGATGGGGAAAGTTAAAGTACAAGGTCGTCAGCAATAGTGAGAATTATAGTCGTCTGATTTCAAAATCGTCCATGAAATAGAAAGGCGAGAGTGGGGTATATATAAGATTTGACGTGAAGCGGCGAAAGGCTGTGTGTATGAAAAAAATTAAAAATTAATTTTTAAATATAATTTAAAAAATATTGTTAAATATAAAATGATCAAAAATATTATAAAATTTAATTTGATAATTATAAAAAATTTAAAATTTAATTTTAAAGGTCATTTTCCAGACGTGACTTCTCTTACGGGGGAATCTGTCTTTCCTTGGAGTGATTGGCCTGATGTTATCAAATGAATGAAGAATTTCGTGGTGTACAAAGTGTGGAAGTGGAATTTTGTTTTATTGGGTAAGCAATTGTATTTGTCACTGTAGGATGGATTTATATTTTATATTGATTGATTTTAAATTTCATTTATTATTAATTTAAAATTTTTTATACCACAAGTAATCAAGAAGATAACACGTTATTAAAAATTAATAACTGCTATTAATGATCAAAATATTTTATTGATTTTTATTGATATTATAATGTATATAAATATGTGATAATATAAAATTATTTTATATTGATACTGAATTAAATTTAATTCATATTTATTTGATAGTATAATTATATTAATATATATTTTCTTTTTTTGCTAATTAAAATATAATTTATTAAATTATAATGTGCGCCAGATCATAAAGAACAATCTCATACAAACAAAGAGAAAATTGAGATAAACTACTTATCCCTCCCTTAATCACATTTCTTACTTAGCTGTATCATAGGCTACTCTGTTGTGACTTTTAAGACACCATATTACGTAAATATAATTGACATTATTCAGTAAATCAAAGATAGATTCAAAGCCTCCTTTGGCCCACCGTGGATTTTCGGAACATAATCATATATATATATGATGTGTTTTTAAGCATCACGAGGTAAAATAAATGTAACAAAATATAAAATATATAATGGTGTGTTATGCGTTATTAATATGGAATATAAATACAATTAGGTTATCGATAAATAAAATATACATTCTAAAAAAAGTTATGTTTCACTGAATTAGTTCTAAAAAGGCATTTAAAAACTCAATTGATTTAGTTTTCTTGAATTGAACCCTAAATTAATGTATTAAAACTTTGTACGAGAACTCAATACTTAATTCAGTGATGAATTTAGGTGAAATTTAGTTTGTGGAATCTTATATTCTTAAAAAGATGTATATTCTTAAAAATGTAATTCTTAAGAATTTAATTAATAGAAATATAAAATTTCTATATTTAGTTCACAATAATTTTTTTTAGAAATATTTTGTCAGATTTTTAAATATACTATATTATTATGTTTGGTTTATATTTGATATTCTTGAAAATCTTGAGATTATCTCAAAAATACTTTTATCAAATTTTTTTATTGTAAGATATAATATAGTAAATTATATTTTTATTTAAAATTATATAAATAATTAAAAAAATTTAACACCTAATAAATTAAATTTTAATATTTAATAAATAAAAATTCATTAATATATATAAATATTTTACATTTTATTATCTTTTAATATTTAATGTATTATATTTTTATATGTTATACTTTATTATTATAATTATTAGTATTATTATTAGATCAATTTTCAAAATAAAGTGAGCATAATTTATTTAAATTATTATCATAATACTAAATATATTTAGTATTTTTTTTATAAAATTATAATTTTTTACGATTAAATCATTTCTATAATTATATTTCATACTAGTATTAAATTTTACATTATAATTTCTTCTCTCATATAAAAATATTATTATTATTATGCATAAATATACTTTTTTTAAAGAAACTCCAAGCTTATTATATTTTGTTAATGAGAAAGATCATATGTATATGTAATTATATTAAAATAATCTTTCGAACAATAGAAAATAAATTATAATTAAAAAATTAATATTATTACATTTTTAATAATAAAAAATATTTTAAAAATAAAGTGATAATTATTTCATAATTTAAATTAAAAATTATTTGATAGATTAAGAAAAAGAATTAAATTTAAGAATAAATTTATCTTTTTATTTTAATATTAACATTTTCATTTTATGGGAATTTGAGATTTCCACCTCTTACTATAGAAATATTTTGAAGAAAAGTTAAATTAAAAATATTTTTAAGAACATGACATTCCTTAATTTTTTTTTAAATGTTGAATCAAATATAAGAATGTAATATTTTCTTAAAATATTCTAAATATTAAAATTATTTCCCAAAACCTTAACGTAGAAGGGCTTGCGTGTTGCGTGCAAGTGGGCAATATACGGTAGAATTAAGGCCAAAAGGCAAATGTTTTGCCACCAGTTATGACTTTTATGTAGTATTCCGGAAATTACAGATCGAACTTCCATTTTTATGAAATCATTACAGTTTGAATTAAGGCTGTGATTCATATATTAGTTCATGTATTTTAGAAATTTCAAATATTAGTCTCTTAAACAATAATTGATTATATTAACAATTAACTAATTAAGTAAAAAATATTTAAACATTCATTATTAATTATTTGTATATAAAATAATATATAAAGATATGTATATTATAATTTATTTAAATATTTTTTATTTTAAAGACTTATCATATTAATTCTTTTAAAGAAACTATAAAATTAAAATTTATTATATTTATTTAATTTTTATTTAAAAATTAATTATAATTTTTTGATTGAGAAACACTTGTAATATTTTGATAGATATGATATCTATTAAAGTTTATTTTATAACTATTTTTTATATTAGATTTAAAATTCATATTTTTATCATTAAAAATATTGATAAACTGCACATTTTAAGTGTAGAAATATATCTTTTATAAGCAATATCATTTTATTATTTTATTTAATATATATTATTCTTTAATTGAAAAGATATCATTTGATAAAAAAAATTAATAAATTTTTCAATATATTTTTATTATTCTTTATTAAATAAATATAAATTATAATTTTATCTCTGAATAATAAATCGTATAGATAATCTCATTTATCTGTAAAGATATGTACTAACAATTTCATTTTTAAATTATTATATAAAGAGACAAAATTATTTATATGAATTATTATTTAGAAATAAAATTATAATTTCATATATACTAAATATAATTATGGAATAATTATTCCATTTCATTCTTATTCTTTTTTTTATTCCATTTTATTCTATCCAACCAAACATACTGTAAGAATACATATGATTAGATAGAATAAAATGAGAATGAGAATATGCGCAAAAAGTTTGTTTGATATGTATACTATGACATAAGAATGTCTATTATTTAAAAAATAATTATTTCATCAAATGATATAATCTCTATTTCATAGCAAAATTGTTGGAACGAACCATTTCATTAATCATAAAATATCATTTTTGCACATATATCATTTATATTTTTCATATATTTTAATATTATCATTTATTAATCTATAATAAAGATATTAATTTTTGAATATTTCCCAATTAAATATTTTAATAATTATACTTTTAATAGTTAAATTTAAAGTATGGTATTTTAGTATTCTTTACAAAATAGTAACTATTATAAAAATTTAGTAAATTAGAATTTGTATGCTTTTTGTTAATTATAATTTTGATGATAAAATTTAAATTGTGACAATTTTTATTATTTATCATATCATATGTTTCAATAATATTAAATTATTTAGTAAGATATTTATTATTTTATAGTAAAAATATAATTATCATCAACCACACTTTTTTATTTCATTTCTATGTTATTTTATTGTATTAAATATAAAAATAAAATAAAATATTCATTTCATTTTTTATCATATTAAATATAAGTATAAAATTATTATTTTATTCATTTTCTTATTCCTATTTTATCATATCAAATGTAATAAATCTTTTTGCTAAAAATAAAAATATATAATGTAAGCAAATAATTTAATAATTTGTTATGCCTATCTCTGGCATCGCCTGACCAAGCCACCTCATCCCTCTGTTTCTCCATTCAGTGTGCAATTATTGGGTCACCTCGGTCCTCGTCCCACTATTTATCTTCATTCATATTCTTTATATATTATTTTATATAAAATCAAGATTTTTTTGTTGACCTTTGTCTCTATTGATATTTAAAATCAACGTTGAACTGGACTGGAGATGAGGACATGGAATCATATCAAAATGTAAAAGAAAATTAATATTTTAAAAAAATATCAGATGATATTTGAATAAAAATCTTTCAATGAATCTATAAAATTTATTATTGGAAAACGATGAAAATATTGATTTTGGACCTATTTTTCCCCCCCATCTTGATGCTGTAACTGTTATCATTTTCAATGATTTCAAATTTTTATTATCATAGATCTAGACATTTTCTTCTCAAAAAATTTAAGTGATATTTAATATTTTTAATTTTTTAATTTTTATATATATTTTATAATTTAATCACTTTTATTATTATAAAAATTTAAACTCCTTTTAACAATAGATTTTATTTTTTCCTTAACGAATGACAAATTCATAGTTAGCCAACCGAGGTTGTCTTTAGTGGTTAAAACTTGACACGAGCATTCCACGTTTGAACTCCACTACCATCCTTTTTAGCTGGTGATCAATGGGTAATTACTTTTTAGCTCAATTTATTACAAAACCTTGCACGGCTGAGACATTTAGATTCAAACTTTATCATTGTTCATCTAAAAAAAAATTGTTGCAGCAAAAAACTTTAGTAATCCAGTAATACTCTAACTTAATCGCATATGTGTCTATTAGATGGATTACCATCCTCACCATTGAAAAAAAAAAGAAAATTGCGTATGTAGTAACTTTCACATAATCACCGGGGCCAATCGCAAGCTGTATTCAATTTTTTGGACATGAATTTAGAAGATTCCGTTCTGTAGGGGGCTACACAAAATTAAAAATTCCAAAAGAAAAGGAAAAAGAAAAGCAAGACAGCCACAAGGTCTGAAAAACATTACCACGAGACACACAATTTTGAAGATGCTCCCCTCCAGCACAAACGGAAAACCAAAGCGCTAACAGGGATCAATAGTGAAACACGTAGACATTGTATTCCACGACCGCATCCCCTGTCTTCATGTCAACGGCGTGAGTATGGGCCTGAGCATATCCGCGTGCGAACCGGAACGCCCCGCTGCCGCCAACGATGGGCATCTCCCTCACCGCCTTAAACACCTCGTTCCGCCCTAACAGGCTCAGAGTGCTGCCGTTGTATTTCCCTTCCACGAAAACCAAGTTCATCACCATCAACAGCCCCAACTCATCTTGTGCCGCCGAAGCGTATATTCCCTGAGCTTTCCCGACGAGTTTGGATTTCGGGTCGGGCGTCGCAGTGAGCGGGTCGTCGGTCATCACCACTGCTCCGAACAAGGTGAAGGATGTGTTGGTCGTGAGGGCCTCGGCGACTCTGATGGCGGTGGGTTTGGGGCCGCTGACAATGTCGTGGAAGTAGAAGTGAAGGTGACTGAGCTTTTCCTTGCGGAGGCCTAGGAACGACGGAGAGAGCATTCGGCCGAAGCCAGTGGGTTTCCCGGCGGCAAGGGAGGAGAAGAGGAAGACGATGGCGATGGTGAGATGGGAGAGTAGTTTAGGAAGGGTCTGGGTTCTGGCCATGGTGGAGCCAGGCAGGGAAAAGTACAAGGTCTTGGGCAATAATGTGAATTACGGTAGTCAGATTTCAAAATCATCAACATAATGGAAAGGTTAAGGGTGGGGCATATATAAGATTTGATGGAAAGAGGAAATCTGTGTTTCTTTGGAGGGATTGGCGTAATGTTACCAAATGAATAAAGACTTTCGTAATGTACAAAGTGCTGGAAGTGGAATTTTATTTTATTGAGCCTCGTTGTTTGTTATTTAATAATTTATTTTTAAAAATTATAATTTTAAATATATAATTTAAAAATAAAAGAGAGAAATAATTTTTAAATATTTTCTAAACTTATTTTTTTAGAATGTTAATTTTATAATTAAATAAAATATTTTTTATTTATAATATCTATTATCTTCCATTCTTTATTTTTTTAATTTCAAAATAGTTTTAAAAATAATTTTTTAATGATAATTTTTAAAAATATAAAAATAAAAATATATTTGAACGCATCCTATCTTCTTTGGCACAACTAAAAATAAGATTTTATTTTATTTTTAATTTTTTTAACAAATGGTGTTTAAGATTTTATTTCATTTCATTTACCATTTCTATTTTAATTATATTTGTACCATTATGAAATTTATCAACATTCATTAGAATTTCAATAAAATTAATTTATTTCATTTAACTTAAAACACATATTACATTAAAAATTTATCCTACTTTTAACATTTTATTTATCATGATATTATCAAAATTTATTTTTTAATTAGATTTTGTACATTTTTACTACATTCTAAATAAAGTAATTTATTTATAAAAGAATTAAAATTATTATTTTTAATAAAATTTAAAATTAATAGAATTTATTTATAAATAGATTAAAATTATTTTTATTAAAATAAAATAAAATCAATTCTAAAAAAATTACATGTTAAAAAAACTCTATATTTATCACTAAAGGGGATTTATACTTCCAGCAATGCTCTATCAATTAGGAACGCCATTCGAAATTAAGTTTACAATACAAATAGCTATCATTAAATATAGAAGGGTATAATAAATTTGTAAAGTTTAAATAAATATAAAGATTCAAAATTCAATTTAAAATTTTATTTTTGTTATGTATAGTATTTTTGCTATATTTTATATTGATTGATCCTAATATTTAATTGGTAGTATAGTTGTATTTATATCAATTATACATAAAATAAAACATAATCATATACATATTATTATTTTTCAAGTATAATGAGATAATATGAATGTAATAAAACATAAAACATACAATTGATTTAAATTTAACTTATTGTTAGTGTAAATTAATTTTATATTGTTTCACATTTGTATATTATCAAGTCAATAAAAAATAATTAAAACTCCTATTGCATTTGGTTTGTGATATTATACAATCATGAGAATCTTAATATTCTTGAGAATGTAATTTTTGAAAATTTAATTCTCAGGATTGTGACAGTACTAAGTTTGATTCATTTAAAAATATTAAAGAAATGTTATAATATTATATTTTAATTAATTTATATATTTTTAAAAATATTATTAGATTAGAAAAAAATTTATTAAAAATTGAGTAATTAACAATGATAAATAATTATTATAAATGATTAATGATAATAGATGATAGTTATAGACGACTGATGGTGTTAATTAACAATGGCCACCAACTATAAATAGTGATTAGCAATGATCGTTTGAGGTGGACAGTTGCCAATGAATATCATTGATGATGGTGATGGCAACATCGGTGGATAGGTAGTATCTAGTAGTGATAATCAATAATAAATGATGGCTGATAAAAGGTACTACTAATGGGTAGTGGTGGCAATAGCAGTCACCTATATTGGGTGATAACATTGGTAGCCATAAGTGATTGGGCAACAGTAGTAATGGTTATTAATAGTGAGTAGTAGTTGACAATGACCAACTACAATAGATGATAAGAAAATGAATTGTTAAAAAATTGTAAGGTCTTTTTAATAGATGATTGGGCAAAATCATTTATTTATATTAATAAAATATTTTCATGCCATAGGAACATAGAATGTCCACTTCATTGTGGGAATATTTTAGGAAAAAAATTAGACTAAAAATATTTCTAGCATATGAATATTTCTAAGAATATGTTATTTTAAAATTTGAACTCGAAATATCACATTCTTTTTAAAACATTCCAAAAAATATAAGAAAGATTCTGCAGACTATACATCATAAACTATTATTAAAAATTTTTAATTATTATTTTTTAATAATATATCTTTTTCTTATTTATTGATAATATAAAATATTTTATACTAATAGTTGAATTAAATTTAAACTCTTCTTTTCATTTGATTCAGTAGAAACTATCTTATATAGGAATGTAATTATAAAATATCTAAATGGCGTAAAGCAATCCATATGTCTAATGTTAAAAATGAGAAATTTGATGAAAGACAACTTTATTTTTTTCCATCTTTTTCTAAGAAAAAACTAATTTTCTTTTTTATTATAATTTTAGATATCATATTTTTTTAATCACACATTGTAAATATATACAGTACTCCATAATTTATAGATAAAGAAATGAATTTTTTTTATTAAAAATATCTTCCGAAAAACTAACAAAATCATAATATATATTTTTTCTCATTCACTTCAATGATAATATAATATATTTTATACTAACAATTAATTAAATTTGAACTCGGTTATCAATACATAAAATATGAATTCTTATAAAATTACGTTTCATTGAATTGGGTCCGAAAGCATTTAAAAACTCAATCGATGTAGTTTTCTTGAATTGAACCCTAAATTAATGTATTAAAAGTTAAAACTTGCAATGTGAACTTAATCCTTAAGTTAATGATGAATTTAATGTATATCGACGAAGCGTTTGCGTGCAACATGCGGTAGAATTAAGGTCAAAAGGAGAAATGTCTTGATACCAGTTATGACTTTAATTTATTAGTCCGGAAATTACAGTTTGTACTTCCATTTTAACGAAAGCATTATAGTTTGAATTATGTTTCATATATTAGCTCATTTATTTTAGAAATTTAAAATATTATGCCTTTAATTTACAAATTACAAAGTCAACTTATAACACAAACTGCTGAATGACAAATTTGACTTTGATTCTTCGGCATGCAAAAACTTCGAAGTTGCACCATCTATTTATTTGCGAAAAAAAAAAAATAAAAAGAGAACTTCTTTGTTATTGAATGGACACACATTTTACGTCTTCACTACATCTAAAAAATTAAAATAAATATAAAGAAAATTATTTAAAAAATTAGTTATTTTATCAATTTTTTAATAATAGTAAAATGATGAATTTTTAAAGGTAGTGAATATAAAAATTGTATGTTCATTGACAAAGGTGGAAATAGATTAAGAAAGTTTAAACTTTAATTTAAATTAGCTAGATTTATTTTTGTAAATTATTAACTTGAATTTGACTTATTAACTAGTATAGTTATAAGGTCAAAATTTGAGTCTAGCCTAATCTATTTAAGAAGTTGGTCTAACTCATTAACTTATTTAAAAATTTACCTATATAAATAAATATTTAAATAAGTAAATAGGTGAAAGTCTTTATGATAAAAATAAATTAATAATAAAATTATGTTTATAGTTATAGCTTTATGCATTAAAATTATATATATATTATATATAAATATATTAATTATTAAATAAGTCAGTCTAAACCGAACCGATAAAAATTAAATCTAACATATTTATCGAAATAAATCCACTTATCTATCTTAACTTGTACTATTTAAATTAGGTTTAGCTTATATTAAGCCATAAATTCTTAATAGATACTCTTAATAGGTGATCGTATCTATGTCCACCCATGTTAAGTGGGCAACCAAAAATTCTCCAAGAAAGAAAATCACTTCATTAAAAGAAAAAATGCAACAAATTTGCAAGAAATAATAAAGGGTCAATTTGTAAAAGAAAATGTTGTAAGCAATAAAGAAAGACTTTGACGGTGGAATAAGGCCACCACCAATCCAATCGTTAAAGCGACGTGGTTCCACTAAAGAAGAAAAAGCAGGAATTGATGTTTGAGGCGTAGCTTTTGGTTTGGATTGAAAGAGGAAGAACCGTCTTGCACGAAAGCGATGACTGAGCACGTTAACTCTGTAATGCCCTTGTTTGTGGGGACTTTGAAATCAAATGCCATGCTTGTGGGTTGGAAGGAAGGCCTCCTCGGTCCCTCTTTCAGGGTTGCATGTGCCCGTTTCGGAAGGTAAGACCAAAACTTCTTGGCACTTTTGTTGAACGTTAGCAATCTTTTATATTAGTGATCATGGATTCAACACCCATTTATTGAAACCGACCAAAAATGACAACGTGTTTGTCCACCAACTTGTTAATTTTGACTCTAAAATTTTATTTTAATTTCAATAAAATAAAGTTTATATTAATTTTATCTCTCATTAAAAATTTATATCAATTTATTTTTTATGAAATTAATTTTACTCTAGATTTTAATTCTTCTATATGAGATATAATTATTGAATTATTGTATGAAAATTTTAAAATTTGATCTAGAGTTAATTTTATAAAAATTAAATAAATATAAATTTTTAATGAAAAATAAAATTAATACAAACTTAATTTTACAGAGATTAAAATAGAATTTGAATTATTTTAATGAGGTTGGAAACTCCCTATTTTCTCAATTCTTAATATTTCTTATAACCTTATTTTTTTAAGACTTATTTTATTATAATATTGATTACTCAAGTAGTTTCTTAATTGATTTTCATAGACACGAATCAATGTTACATACATTTAAGGAGAGGTATTTTCGCTTCCGAAGCTTTTTTCGTCAATATATCCATTATTAATGGTGAAAAGGTATTTAAAAAAGCCAAGATAGAGAAACAAAAATTAAAAAAAAAAAAGCTAGGAGAAAGTTCAAACTCCTCCGTTATGTTTTACATCATGCAATTAGTAAACATATCAACAAAAAAGCCAATAAACAAAATTAAGCTATAAGATAATTGATGCCAACGCTAACCCTGATCGTAAAGGAAAGGGGAAAAAAAGAAATAAGAAATTTTTTTCCTCATTTGATATGGGGTAATTGAAAATAAAAAAGAAGAAAATAATTTTTTTACTTCATTAGATTATATAAAAAAATGTAAGAGGTAAAAAAATTAAATTAAGTTCAATAATGATTTTATTTTTTAAAATAGAATTTATATTAATTTTATTGCTCATTAAAAATTTATATTAATTTGATTTTTATAAAATTAATTTTACTATAAATTTTAATTCTTCTATATGAGATATAATTATTGAATTATTGTATGAAATTTTTAAAATTTGATTTGGAGTTAATTTTATAAAATTAAATAAATATAAATTTTTAATGAGAAGTAAAATTGATACAAACTTAATTTTTCAAAGATCAAAATAGAATTTTAGTTACTTTAATGGGGTTAGAAACTCCTTATTTTCTCAATTATTAATATTTCTTATAACCTTATTTTTTTAAGACTTTCTTTATTATAATATTGATTACTCAAGTAGTTTCTTAATTGATTTTCATAGACACAAATCAATGTTACATACATTTAAGGAGAGGTATTTTCGCTTCTGAAGCTTTTTTCGTCAAGATATGCATTATTAATTTATTAATGGTGAAAAGGTATTTAAAAAAGCCAAGATACAGGGGAAAAAAGCAAGTTAGCAGAGAGTTCAAACTCCTCCGTTATGTTTTACATCTTGCAATTAGTAAACATATCAACAAAAAGGCCAATAAACAATACTAAACTATAATATAATTGATGCCAACGCTAACCCTGATCGTAAAGGAAAGGGAAAAAAAAAAGAAATAAGAGAAATTTTTTCCTCATTTGATATGGGATAATTGAAAAGAAAAAAGAAGAAAATAATTTTTTTTACTTCATTAGATTATATAAAAAAAAAGTAAGAGGTAAAAAAATTAAATTAAGTTCAATAATGATTTTATTTTTTCAATTATAAGTCAGTCTTCAAATTAAATTAAATCAAAGATAAAATTATAATATATAATTCAATGTTTCACTCTTTTTTTATTTATATGTGTCAAAAAAAGTTTTTATGGACTCTAATCCTTTTTTCTTTATTTCTTTTCCCTTCCATCCTCTTTTGTACTACAACTAATCAAGGAAAGCTTTATTTTCTACCTTTTTTTCCATCCATAAATTTTCTTTCCACTAGTTTTAGCAAACAAAAGGCTAAAAACAAATGGGCGCCACCCATGCATTATCCGGTCTCCTCGAACTCGCCATGCAAATTTAATGGCTAATAAGCTCTTTTATCCCTACCGTCTCCCATGACTTCCTAATGATTTTTTTAAATACAAAATTTTTTCTTCAAATTTTTATATTTAATATTATATCTTCCTTCATTTTACATTTTATAATTATATCACATTTTAAAATTATATTTTATAAAAATCATTCCCCATCAAAACAGTGATTTTCCCATTTACATTTTATTTATCTAAATTCTTTTCCGTCTAAACCTTAAAACCAAGCACAAGTATGAATCACGTGAATCCTTTTATTTACATTGGATGCTCTTTTTTTGCCGTAATGAGATTTTAGTACAAACACAAGAAGAATGTCACTAGGTTTCATGCAATAAATAAATTAATTTAATCAATAAATCATGTGCTAATTTTAGAAATATTTTATGTATTAACTTATTAAAAAATAATTTTTGATTTAACAAGTTATCTAAAATAATTTATAACTTATAAGTTATTTCTTCTTTAATTTCTTTTTAAATTTACTTTTGTTTCTTATTAATTCATAACTCATATCCTTCATAATATAAATTTAAATATTATTTTTTATAAAATATAATTAACATAATTTTAATATAATTATATTCTAATTTTAAGTTATAAATATAAAAAATTATGTATATTAATAATATCATAAAATATAATTAATTATATTTAAATAATTATTATTTTATTATAAATAATAAAATAAAAATTATATAAGTAAATAAATATATAAATTTATAAAATATAATTAATTAAATATTAAATATTATATTTTTATTTCAAACTTCTTAGTTGCATTAATATAATTTAATTTTTAGATAAATATGAATTATTTTAACTATATATCTATTTTTATTAATATATCTTTGAGTGTTATTTTATAATTTTAATTAGTTTAATAGTTAATTTTTATAAAATATTTCTTATATTTGTTATACAATTAGTTAATTTATCAGTTATCAATTATTAATTATAAGTTATCAAATATAAGTTAATTTATTATTTATCAGCTAATTTATAAGTTATTTACGCAAAATTGAGCCTTAATGTCAACACGAGAAGTACACCATCTTGAGAATGAAAAAATAATGTTATACTAAATTTTTTATAAAAATAAAAAATAACTCCTTCAATTTTAAAACAATTAAATTTTATATTCTTTAAATTTAGATATTTAAAAATTATTATCTTAAATTATATAAAACTTAAAATTAATATTTATTATTAATTTATTAATTTAAATATTTTTAAAAAACAAAATATTGTAACATATTAGTTTATTTTGTTATTTTCATAAATAATTTTTATATTATATAGTTAATAAAAATTAAATTAGATATATAAAATTTTAATTAAATAATAAAAATAAATTACAAAATTATATGTGAAAATTTGAAGAAATTAATTAATATATTATAATATTATAATTCTTTCTTAAGGAGTTCATAAAAAATAATATAATTTGATAAATAATTAATTAAGTGAACAATAGGTGTTAACTTCAAATTCTATAATATTTAAGGGGGAATTTCCTTTAACCTTAAAGTTAAGGAGAATATTTTGTATTTTTTAATCTTTAATACTTATTTTTTTATTTTTATTCTTATAATTTTTATTTTTTTAATACTCTTTCCATTTGTAATTAGTCTCTTTGTTAATCTAGAAATTTCTTTCTATAATTATTTGAAATAAGTAATATTTGTGAACTTACGCAAACTTATTAGTAACATAATAATGAAGATTTATTTTGAAGATGATAAATTATTGAAATTTAATAAAAATCAACTTAATACAATGAAATTGACATGTTAAAATAAAAATATGTACTATTGAAAATACGATCTATGATTTTTTTTGTAATTTTTTAGACTTAGATTTACTTTCTTTGTTCCTAGTATGTTATGATATCATATTGAACAATTATAAGTAAAAAAATCTAAATTAATTATGAGAAGATTTAATATAAATAAAATTTTCTAAAAGCATAATCATGAAAAAAACCTAGGAATGAAATTTTAAATTTGAACAAAATTATGAGAATTGAAAGCTTAATTTAAGAAAAAATAAAGAAAGCTATTAATAGAAGGAAAATTGTACCACGTGATGAAGGCTTACATAAATAACGTACAGCTGGCGTCTAATTTGTCTAATTGGGCGGCCAAATTTCTTTTACATTTTTTTTTATTCGGATCGGTGCATTTTTCTGGCAAATATATAGAGAGAATTTCATATATATATATATATATATATATATATATATATATATATATAGTATTTTGTATTTAAAATTGTAATCCTCATAAAAGGAATAGTGGATTGTAAAATAAAAAATTCTATTTTATTCTCTTTATAAAATAATAGGAAAAGAATAAGGAGAGTATTTTTTTAGTAATATTATATATATTAAAAATAAGACTTGAAATTAAATTTTGAAAGTTATTATTAAATATAAGGTCATAAATTAAATCAATAAAATTTAATTTAATAAATATAAAATTTTAAAATTTAATTTTATATTTATAATTTTTTTAAACGAAAGTCCCACCAAGAAATGCTGGAAGCATGCATCCCCATTGTTATGTTTATTTTAAAAGATTACGCAGCAGCCAGATGTCAGAGAATGAAACATGGTCAGCGTTTTCATGCAAGAGATCCGGGCGAATCTTTCATCCTTTCAAAGTCAACTGCATTATAATGGCCAAAACTCGCCTGCTTCCTGTTTTTCACATTGTAATTTGTAAGTCCCCCATTTTCATACCTACCCAGGGATAGCTTGCTTTTATGAGATTATCATTCAATATTTTTAATTATTTGGATAAAATATTTTAATCTAGTTTTTTAAAGTAATTTAAATAAACGTGACATTTTTACAATTTTAGTGCACTCAGTCTTCCTCACCTACTTTGTTTTTCCTTTTATCGTATATAATCATTTTTATAATAGTGGTGAGAAACTACTTAGGTTTTGTTTGATGGGGAAAATTTTTAAATTTTAATCTTTTTATTGTTTGAATGAAGGGAGGAAAACATTTTAAGAATGAAATATGTGGTTGTAATTTTTTAGTCAATTCAAAATTTAAAATTTTTTCCCTATTTCCTATTCTATTCAAGTTTTAAAAATTTCTTTTATTTATTCCTTATTTTCTATCTTATCAAACAAAGGCAACGTATAGTTTAGCACATAAGAATAAAAAGAAAAATGAAATCAAGGAATATAAAAAATAAAAAAATATTATTTTTTTTTGTAACTTTATGACTCGCTGATGTGGAAATAAAATGAAATTTTTTTTTTTTACTTTTGTCATTTGATTCATCAATTAGAGAAAAAAATAATTTCCTTTTTGATGATAGCATCTATAGTAATAATAAAAATAGCAAAAGTGGCAATGTAGTAATAATCACAATAATAATAATAATAATAATATCGATAATAATAATGATAATAAAAAATAATGATAATGATAGTAATCATAACAATAATAATGATGATAATAGGACGTTAGCGACGAGGACAAGAATGATAGTAAAAGATAAGTGGTGGTAAAATAATAAGAGGGAAATACTTTTTGTTTTCACACGGTGCTTCAATATGAGGAAGGGATTCAAATGGTGAAAATATATCAAAAGTAAATAAAAGTAACAAGTTTTACCACATGTCAATCAAATACTTAAAAAAGAATAGTTTTATTTTCAACCTTTCCTACCAAATGTTATCTAAATATACATATGATTAATTTCTTAAATTTTATGAAAGGAGAAAAAAAAACTCAAAATCAATATCAACTATCAATATACCAACAATCAGCACCTTTGTAATTCTTTATCTTGAGTTTCGTTGTTCCACACTTCCTCTCCATCAACATATAATCAATAATATTAAGCATTAAGGTTAATATATACTAAGCCAGTGTCACTATCAATCTATTTCACACATAATTAATATATAAATGTAACATAACAACAACTTGCTTAAAACGACAAAGATTTTGGTTGTCCAGTCATGATACTTCTACATTTGATCCATTCATTTAGATAAATTCCATCATTAAAGTCATAAATTCACCTGAATGGGTGGCTTGTGGAAGCATCGGTGACTTCTTAAAACCCCCCAATCTCCACCGTAACTGAAACCAAGGACGTCCGAATCGAATTCTTTTTGTGTTTTAAGGGCTCATTTATTTTTTAGAAATTAGTTTTCATTGAAAATTCTCCGTTCTTTATATATAAATAAAAATATTATATACAAATATTTTATAATAAAAAATAATGTCTAAAATAACTTTAATAAAAATAATATTAAAATGTTTATATTTAGTATTAAAAATATAAATTATTTTTATCATCTCTATGTTTATAATTATATTTTTATAAAAAATATTTTCTACTGCTTAAGTATTTTTATTTTCACTTTTTACTTATTGTGAAAATGTGACTACAAATTAATAATGGAGGACAAAGACATTGTACTCCACAATAGCGTTCCCTGTTTTCAAATCCAGAGTATGAGTCCTGGCCTGAGCATATCCACGAGCGAACCGGAAAAGACCACTGCCACCCACAACCGGCATCTCTCTCACGCCGGAAAATATGGCGTTCCGCCCCAACACACTCAGATTGCTGCCGTTGTATTTTTCCTCCGTGAAAGCAAAGTTCAGAACCATAAGCAAGCCCACCTCTGTTTGGGAGGCGGAGGCATACATCCCCTGTGCTCTTCCCACCATTTTCGAACTGAGCTCGGGCCCCTCCGTCAACGGGTCGTCCATCACCATCACCATTCCGAAGGACGTTTTGGAAGCGTTGGTGGTCGGAGCCTCGGCGACTCTGATGGCCGTAGGGTTCCGTCCGCTGACAATGTCATGGAAGTAGAAATGAAGGTGGCTTAGTTTCTCTCGCTCCAAGCCAAGTTTTGCCGGAGATATGGTTCTTGAGAAACGGTGAGATTCAGCGGTGGTAAGGCAAATGAGAAAGAAGGAGAAGAAGCAAAAGTAAACGAGTTTAGGAAGCAAATCGGCCATGGTGCAGGATACTGGTTTTAGACTGATTCTTAATTAGACTATTAACTCCCTTCCAACCTGCATATACATTTTCTTTTAAGAAATTTAAACCAAATTTTTACGAATAAATATGCAACGTTGATTTGTACCCAATTAATGGTTGGAGTTATCCACTTCAAATCTATATGTTATAGATAAAGGGTGACGTATTGACACATTATTGAGGATTGAATGAGATTTTTTTTTTTTTAGAAAGTTTATGAAAAAATAAAGGCGGCTAATCCTAGTTCAAAAATGACGTAGTTATGGAAAATAAAATTTGAAATTAAATTTTACATTTTTACATTTATTAAATTAAATTTTATAAATTTATTTCGTTATTTTATATTTATTAGTCGGCTTTGATTTGAATTAAAAACTATAATTTGAAATCTCATTTTTTTATGCAGGTCCTCATCCTAGTTAATAGTATGGCAGTAACATTTAAGAAAGCAAATGCTGTGCGTGGCTGGAACAGGATCAGTCAAATTGTGTGAGAGCCCATGAGTGGATTATTTTCATTGTCACTTTACTAGTGTCAAATCTCATTTGATGTAAAGTTTTAATACAGGTTAAATAATCATTTAATTAAATAAGGTCAATATCAACATTAATAATTAATAATTCTTATTTAAAAAAATGCCTGGAATTGTTTTATAGCAGCTTTTAATGTGATTAACTTAAATTATTATTAAAATTGTTTTATAACTTAATTTATTATTAAAATCAAATCAAATATTATTTATAAAACTTTCCTTTTATATTTCTTTGCAATCATATTTTTGTTTGTGAGGAACTATAATTAATATCAGGTAAATGCAAAGCAATGGATGAAACATATCAATTATCCTATAATTATCTTTATTTGTATTAACTTAGAATTTATCATCAGAATCTCCAACTAATATAATCCTTTCTTTTAATGCAATACTAAATAAAGAGAGG
The DNA here is from genome assembly GCA_020226215.1 of Sindora glabra. Lineage (NCBI taxonomy): Eukaryota > Viridiplantae > Streptophyta > Magnoliopsida > Fabales > Fabaceae > Sindora > Sindora glabra. The sequence continues at coordinate 58,730,312 of CM035233.1, forward strand.
AAAAGAAAATGGTAGTAATTAATAGAGAAATAAAAAAGATCAACATAACTAAATTGTATCTAGAATTAGTACAACATTTTATAACTGCAATTATTACATCTAACCATTGATTAGCTGGATTCTATGAAAATGCACATGATCTTATACACTTGGACAACCAGATCTAATATCTAATCACTAATTAACATGGACCCTATGAAAATGCAGCGGGTCCAATGCATTTGAATGGTGAAATGCAATATTTGGTTATTGATTAGTGTCAACTCTATAAAAATGTAGGGTCCAAATATTTGGACAATTAGATCCAATAACTATAGCTTTAGTTAATTCCCTGTATTAAAAATGTAATTTTATTAAAAATAGAAATGAAATATTAAATGAGATCTTATTATTAATTATGTCATTAAAAATAAGAATAAAATATTAAATGAAATGAGATTTTGCTATTATTACCAAGGTTCTATTTGTTTCAATAAAAAAATATTTATAAAATATTAAGATGATGGAAAGTATTTTATGTATTTAATGTTAAATATGAAAAAATTGAATAAAACAATTTTCTTTTTTTAGAAAAGGAATTTATTTTTTCTATTATTATATCTCTAAATATTATTTTTTTAAAATCATAAATATACATATAAATGATATTTTACTGCAAAAAAATACTTTCCAACACAATATTCGAAACTTTAATGTGATTAGTTGAAAACTATTAATTATAATTCAATCATTCACCATTGTTAGCATTTTGCCTTGATATTACACTTTATAATTATAAATTTAGGGGATTTTGTTTCAACATAGTTTATATACAGAGTAGTAGATGAATACTTGGACCACATTTACTTACATCTAATGTTTTCAATTCTATATGTGTGTTATACATTTTTAAATTAATCATTTATGTGTAAATTGTTCCTGCAGTACCGTTTAGTCAGCATGCAATTTTAGTAATAAATAAAGTCATTTATATGTGTGAATCGTTTGTGGAATACCGTTTAGTCGGCGTATAGTTTTATGGAAAGTATTTTTCTAGAAAATGCATTTTTAGATAATTAAATGAATAAATTGTTTATTGTTTGACAACATAATAAAAAAATACTTTCCCTTATTTGGTCAATAAATTGAAACTATTTCTTTTTATTAAAAAAATATTGTTATACATATAAATTTTACTTCTATGCTTAAGCATTATGATAACTATTTTATGATCAATTATCATGATATGAGTCAATGATTTTTTAATAGTAAAATTTAAATATATGTTGTATTAAAGAATTCAAAGATAAATATTTAAATCTTTCTTTTCCACCATTATTTTTTCATAAAATTAATTCATATTCATCTAATTTTATTAAAAATTAATGACCATAATCAACAACTTTCAATACAGGAATGTTTAGGATTTGGGGCAGCTTTTCCTGTAGATTTCGAACGGATTTCACGCGGATTTCCCACGGTTTTTTGCCCCTTCACGCGGCTTTTGAATTTCCCGCGGTATTTCCCATGGCTGATTAATCTGGGGGTAACAGAGACGTGAAAAAACCGGTTCCCACGGCTTTTGCAGCGGATGTTTCCCACGGTCTTCCGGTGGATTTTTAACCGTGCGAATTTTTCAATTTTTTTTTAAATTCCAATGGACTTAGCCGCCTCTAAGTTTTGAACATTTAAACAAAATTAAATTTCCCTTATACTTCTCCATGGAAAAGCCTACTAAATTTAAAAAAAAAAACTGAATTTTTAAAATTATTTAGCATTTAAAAATTATAAAATCAACACCCAAATTCATATATATATATATATATATATATATATAATATAATATAATTATATATTTTTAAGAAAAATTCTAAGGTACCCATGTGGTACCAAACCCATGCTGATGTGGCAACATGGAGAGCCATTGGATGAGAATACCATAATCTCATCTCATGGTTTTTCATGCTGCCACATCAGTATGAGTTTGGTACCACATGGGTACTTTAGCATGCACCTATTTTTAAACCTAACAAGTTGGAAAACTAGTGCTTAAGGTAACATTCATACCAAAAACTCAAACTCACATGATACCTAAGCTCAATATGGCTACAATTTTTAAAATCAACGCACAAACAATCAATTTAAATGATTTCACATAACCTAACAAACTAGGACAAATCCACCACATATAAGAGGTTATGAACACATCTCAATCTATAATGTAACCCATTATGAGCACACGCATGAAATATTCACAATAACACTTCGGATGTAGGGATTGCACAATTAACCTATTACTTGATCGCACACATTCTTCTTGCTACTTTCTTTTCTGTCATCTGAATCCCTGATTTTAAAGCCTAGGTTTGAAACAGTATCAATATTCTTGGCATCAAATGCATCATCCTACAGTAATTATTAGTGAAAGACAACATATCAGACGAGAAATAAAATTATCATATATTGAAGAAATGTAGTTTTATTTATATTTACAGTTAATTATATTAAACTTCTAAAATATTATGTTTGATGCATGGGCAAGTTGATCATCAGATAGTATTTGCATGAATAGCTACTATTATCAGTCTCATTCCCCTATAAAGAAAATGCAATGCATTTCTAGAGGCTGTGCATAGAGAGAAACTTCATTTATTTGAATATCATGTAATCAAGCATAGAATTCATAATTGTTACTACTCCCTACTGCACTTGTTTATTGGGTTTAGTGAAAGCAAATAGTTAAGTGGTTTCAGATTAACTCTTTCTTTTATTTTAATATTGCCTTCCTTGTCTCCGTACAAGCTGCTCTAGTACTTGAACAATGTTAATTGTGCCGCATACACACCCATTTACAAGCTTAACCCATTCCTTAAATCTTCCAGTTCCACCATACCTTAACATATAGCTTCATAGTTCCTAAAACAAACGCATCATAAATTTCATGGCATCTCTGTTTCTCCCAAAGCACTGAGCAGACCAAAATATATAAATTATGAAACCTTATGAAAATAAAAATTGCCTAATATCAGCACACAACAGTGCCTTCATATCTATCAAGAACTATAGTAAATGAGTAATTATAGGCTCTACAATCTAAATAGGAGGTTTAAACTCTATACAGAAACCATTATTTAATGGCATATAAGGTTTGGAAGTAAAGGAAAAATGATATCCGTGTTCAATTAAACAAGAATGTCATAAATATATTACAAAAATGGACTATCATGAAAAAAGAAAAATATTAGAACCAGAAAGAAATAGAAAAGAAAACAAATAAAAATACAATATATAGTCTTTATACATACCATGTAATTTATTCCAAAACAAAGTAAACAAAAACAATACTGACCTTCAAATATATATATATATTAGTTTATAACTAAAATCTAACTTATTAAATAACCAACAGTATTTAATATTTCTATGGTAGTGAAGAGCGAAAGTACAATAAGAAAGTTATGAGAGAGAGAAAGAAAGCAATAGAGAAAGAAAGATACGAAGGAAAAGGGTAAAAAGAGAAAAATAAGAAAAAAGGAAAGTAGAGAGTGGGATTTTGTAATTTATTATTATTATTATTATTATTATTATTATTATTATTATGTAAAGGTACAAGCAATTAAATTACTAAACGTATACACACAAAGATTGAACTTCAAATGTAGGGAAAAATTTAGGTTTCATTTTGTACAATAAATAAGTTAATTTATAATTTATTTACTTGACAATAAGTTAGTTTTTAGAAGTATTTCTCGCACTAACTTATTAAAAAAATAAGTTCTAATTTAATAAGTTACCTGAAATAACTTATAACTTATAACTTATAAACTACTATTTTTTCAAATTCTTTCTAAATATAACCTTTTTCTTTTCATTAATTACAACTCAAGTCTTTTGTGATATTAATCTCAATATTTTTTTTAAAATAAATTTAATTTTAAATTATAAATATATAAAAATATATGTGTAAATAAATAATATCATAAAATATAATTAATTATATTTTAAATAATTATAATTTTATTATAAATAATAAAATAAAAATTATGTAAGTAAATAAATATATAAGTTTATAAAATATAATTAATTACATATTAAATATTATATTTTTATTTTAAGCTCCCTAATTGTGTTAATATAATTTAATTTTTAGATAAATATGAATTATTTTAATTATATGTCTATTTCTATTAATATGTATTTTTATATCATTTTGTAATTTCAGCTAATTCATCAATTAATTTTATAAAATATTTCAAATAGTTTATTAGCTATCAACTATTAGTTATCAGTTAGTTTATTAGTTAATAATTAACTTATCAATTATCAACTAATTTATTAGTTATTTATGCAAAATGAAGTCATAAAACCTTTAAGATATATCAAATGTTCCTTAAATCAAATGTTCTCAATTATAATTTTATTTTTTTAATCCTCATTCTTAAATATTAAATTTAATAATCATGAATCATTTCTCATACTTTCATATAGAAATACTTAACTTACTTGAGTCATACATTATCAGAAAAGAGTGTTCTCCCCAAGATGCCAAACAGTAAACTTGTGTTGTGTTGGTGTTATACAATGGAGTAATAAAAATGTTTTTTTTTTTTTTTTACATGGAGAAAGTCGTATAGATATTTTATTATGTATGATATTAGTTCTTATAAAGACAACTTACAATGAAAACATAGGCCTTCCTCAATCTATGTGTTACTCTACCACTGCAGAATCTTAAAATAACATTAAGTACAAAATTGAAAATAAATGGTTAGAGTTTATAATTATCATGGTAGTATGAAGCAAGCGAAGCACCAAAGTCATGTAAATAGAAAAAATGGAACATGGAAGAAGAAAGCAAACCAAAAAGGCTCAAATGCATTGGAATCTTCCAATATGGAAGGGGAACAAACAAACCAACCCACTAAGATATATACGAACCCATGAATGATGGGATGAGATGCCAAAGTAAATTAAAGAACAGAGCAAAAGGTTGAAATTGGGTAAGTGTAAAGGAATCGGATGCCATGTTTCAAATTTCAAGCCTCCTCAGTTCAAAGGCCAAGCATTTTGGAAATTCTCTGGTCCTTAAAGTGCAACAAAAGAATATGACAACCACTTTTTAAATTCTTGTCAAGTACGCTGAAATCATTTAGATTGTCTTTAGGATTGTGGGTTGATTAGAAGTTCTCAAAAGTAATTAACCAAGTTCAATTCACATTAGCTGTTATCTTTGACTAAACTATTAAGGGAGAAAGGCCATTATAATACATTACACGAGTAAATATGGATAAATAAAAATTCTTATTCTATCAGAAAAGTGACAGACTCGTGAGATTGCAAAGAATTTCATTTTTGGAAGGCTTGTGGCTCCTATTTTCTATTCATTTTTTCTGTAGAATATGTGTTTACAGTATGTATTAAAAACTTTCTTTCAATCCAAGCTGTATTCTCTATCATTAAGGTGTTGTTTGGCACACATGATGAAAAGAATTCGATAATACATTTATATACTATTAGTTATTTAATTAATAGCCAATATTTGGTAAATATACAGGATAGGATAATAATATCCACTCCAATCATTATATGAAAATTGCAACACGGTAATTTTATCTATTAATAAAATAGTGCATAAGATTTGATAATATTATTTTTCTCACGCTACCCCCTTTCTGATATGCATTTTTTATGTCATTGAAAGTAAATTTCATAATTGGACTCTCGCGGTTGAAGGAGAAGATCAAGCAAGCCTAACCATCGTCTACGATGAAGAGACCTCCATGGTTGAAAACATCATTTCTACTAATGTTATATTTGAAAAAATATTTCAAAATATATGGAATCAATAATTCTATTATCTGTTTTTTTCTTTCTTGATGTTGAATGATATGATCCTATGATGACATTTCCAATACAATGCATTTATTAAATATTTTATTTTATTCTTCATTACTTATTTAAAAAGTAAAAGTATTTGTAATCCGTGCATCACACAAATTATAATTTAATTTCTAATAAGGAAAAGACTAATAAAATCCAATCCCCAACAAATTCATAAGCTGATTGATTTAAAATCAAAATCAATTTTTATTTCATTTTATTTTTGTTTCTTGTGTTTTCAGAGAAGTTGAGGACGGGTAGAAGATGAAGTTGGGGTGTGTTTTAGTGAGAGAAAGGGAAGAAGAAGAACTTTGGTGAAAGAGAGGGAAAAAGGAAAATAGGAGAATGTTCCAGAGAGCCTTAAGCGTGTGTTTGATTGCAGAGAAAATGCAGTGAAAAGAAATTGGATCAGTGAAAATGGAAGAGAAGACATGATCTTCTTCTATTTAATTAACTAAAGAAAAGAGAGGAGAAAAAATATTGGGATGAAAATTTTGGCGAGACCCACCAAAAATTTGTTCTCCTCATAATAGGAAAAAAGATAGGAGAGAAAGAGAATTATAATATCATACAATAGATTTTTTCTATTTTATCTCCAAAACTTGTATGACAAGACCATTTTTATTCTCATCCTTTTTCCATTTTTTAACCCCTAAACTTCACTTTTTTATAAATTGTTTTGTAAAACGTGTTCATGTTGCCACGTTTCCTTAATGTACTTATCTTTTGTAATTTTTATAATAAAAATACGTTGACCATTGTTTATATATCAAGAGCAATGGGTTAATATAAGGTATTATATAATCTACAATAAGCGAAAATGTCACATTATGTAAAATATACTTTTGAGTTTATTGAATTTACTTTATATATATTTTAAACTTCAAAAATATTGTTATTTATCTGCAGAGATAGATGTATTTTTTATTTTTATAAATAAAGATGTAACAATATTTAAAATATAGAAAATGGAATAATACTACTATAAGAGTTTTCATTGGACACAATTAAAGGGTATTATTATCATTTGAATATATTAATTTTTTCTCCTCATTTTTCATTCAATCAAACACAAAAAAATTATTTTTATTTTATTATCTTTCTCTTCTAATTTCTTTTTCATCAATTTTTTCCCTTTGTTTCTTTTGCATCCAAACAAAATATGAGTGAGGAAGAAAGAGAGAGAAGAAGAAAAAGAATAAGATGAGGTTGATTTTATTAATATGAAAATTTTATAATATTATCACCTTCATCTATAATCGTATATTAAATATTGAAAAGTATTATATTTTAATTTTTTTACTATCGTATTATATATTATCATCGTCTGCTAAACTAGAATGTCCTCCAACGAGGCGAAGGAAACCAAAGTTCATGTTTGTTATTGGGCCGACAAAATGGGCCCATACACAGAGTTCTTGTTTGTGATTGTATCACCAATCAGAACGATGAAGAAACAGAACAATAACATAAAGAGTGCGCTGGAGGAAAGAATTCCGAGAATTAGTGTTTTGAGTTTTGCTGAAATATAATTCGTGTGTTTGATTTTCTGATTCGTAAATATATTGCGATTATTTCATTAATAATAAAAATATTATTGTGTAATTGAATGTTGCAAAGTGAAGTGCTGATTTGTTTGTTTATATTAAGAAGAAATTATGGAACATTACTGGTTAAGCGGTGATAAAATTTTCTTTTATATTATTATTAGGTAGAGTTGTGAAATTTAAGAAAATGAGTCACTTGCAAATGGATTGTTCTATTATGGCCAACGGAAGAATATTTCGATCATGAAATTAATGCAAAATGTGGAAATTTTGAGGTCTGACATTAGAACTTAGAACTCATCCTCCAAAATTAATGCAAAATGTGAAAATTAGTCGAGTTGAGCTGATATTTTATATATTTACTATTTAACTAATTAAAAATATTAAATAAGTTTGAAATTAAGTTTTATTAAATTTGATTAATTTAAATTTAATCTCAAAATTAATTTAAATACGAATCCAAATAAATTTATATGTACTTATCTGCATAATATATTATTATGTTTTATTTTCATGTTAAACTTGAATTATCTGAATTGAAGTTTAAACTTCTTATGGATATGAATTTGTTTGAGATTATATAACTTTACTTGGATAGTTTGTTATTTTATCTAAATTTGAATATATAAAATCATATTTTTCATAAATAATTTAGATACTAGATATTTATCGATTTAAATTTTTCTATAATAGTTGAATTCATTAAAAATATTTATACAATTGTCACATAATATTAACAATTATATTTAATAAAAAGTAACATATATTAAAAAGTTAATTATTTCAAATAAAACATCATTTTTTTCATATAATATCAATATTTACAAATATGATTAAATCTTATATTATTAAATTTGCAAACAATTCAAGTTAATAATAATATAAAATTTAAATTCAATTTATTCAAACTTAATTTATTTAAAATTGAACCTAAATTAAATAATTTATGAATTGATCTCAACTAATTTAATGAGCGGTTGGTGTGATTTGACAAAACAGTAATAGTACTATCCCTGCATCCTTACGAGGCTCATTTTATTTCAAGTTGCATGTTGGATGTTTCTTTAAGGTCTTCTCTTCCATTAATCCTAGGTTTAACTTGAAATTTTTTTGAATGTACGGAATGTGTATAGTGATTTTATTATTTCGATTATCTTAAAAAATTGAGATGATGTTTGGCTGAAAATTTTTAAAGATTAAAAGTACATAAATTAATTTTATTTCAATTACTTTTATTTAAAGAATCGCTTGTTTGAATAATTTATTTTTCTTGAAAATATTTTTATACCTATTTTTTGCACAAACTTTAAAAATAAAAAAAAATACTTCTAGTGAAAACTCAACTTGTTTAAAGTTAATAATTAACTTACTGATTTATATATTCCATTGATAAGAAATACTTATATAAATATTCTCTATCATATCATTTTTAAATATTATCGCAAGTTGACTTAATTTTTTTCATTATAATTAGCAATAAATAGTTATTAATTTATTATTTATATTTAATTAATTACTGAATAAAATAAACTTATATATTATTATTAATTAATAATATTTGAGTAGTAATATTTAAGGAAGATGTGATAGATAGTACTTATATAAATATTTTATAATTACTGAAAGATTTATATTTTATTATCTTAAGCCATTTGTCAAGGTCTGCATTGAAATTGATTGTGCCATAGAAATATGATAAACCTAATGAATGTATCAAACTGCACATACATTGTTTAATAATATCATGGACTAAACATGTTAAAATGATGTAAAGATTATAAACCTATAGAATTATGTAGAATCATGTTGCGAATGAAATGATGAAAATACTTCTATTTTTATTAATACTTTAACCGAATATTTTTATAGGAATACATGATACATTTGTTCCATGCATTTATATTTTTATAGGAATACAAAGCATTTTCGAAACTTAACGTGATTAAAAAATATTCCAAATTCCATCGATTAAAATCCTTTATTTAAATTCCTAGAATTTTTTTAACACCTAAAAAAAGGAAAAAAGTGGTGAGTTTTTTTTCTCTTTTCGGGGGTAAATGATTGGAGGTGAATTTTTCGCATCTTGCAATAGAGGACACAACTTTTAACGGAGGTGTGGAGTCCAAAAGGAATTCAGTCTTTTCAGTAAGAAAATATAAGCTATGGAGGGTGAATAAAAAAAAATTTGGAAATAGGATTATCGAAGTCACCAGTTAAATTTCCTCTTTGTCCCTTTGAAATTCATTTTTCTCACTTTTATTATTATGAAATATTTTATATCAATTTTATTTATATAAAATATTAATTTATTTAATTTTATACTTAAAGAATAAAATTAAAAAATCTCCATATAAATACTAATAAAATAAAATGATTTAACATTTTATTAATATTTCACAAAATTAACCCAAATGGCCCAGGATTGATATTGCCATTATGTATACAGCTTTGTCACATATTAAATCTTTATCTAAGTACAAGGCATGACAATTTAATATTAATTTTAGTAAATAATTACTTCATTAGATATATGTTATTTTTAATTTATGCTTATATTTCAAAGGAATAAAATTAATACAAAATATTTCATAGAATAAAAGCAAAAAAAAAAAATCACCTGGGGGTTTACTAAAAAAAATATTGGAGCCAAACATTTTTTTCCCCGTGGGCCTAACCATCAACTACTATTTACGAGTGATCCATCCAATATAGTTTTTGTTTTTCTTGAAAAAAGTTCTAATATTTGACTCCAATGCAGCCAGAAATGCTACTAAACTTAAGGGGCCCAAGACAATGATGTCCAAAACATCAGTCCCGGGCCATTTGGGTTAAACCCAAAAAAAGCCCAGAGAAAATCCCACAAAAACCCTAGACACCTGACCTTTAAAAGACGTCAATAGACAACCTTTGCCTTTCTCCTAGAACGCTAGTCGCTAGAGCGAGGGAGAGCAGGGAAACCCTAGTAGGTGAAAATGCCGGCTGGTCATGGTGTGAGATCTCGAACCAGAGACTCCTTCTCTCGTCCCTTCAGGAAGAAGGGTACCATTGCATTGTCTATTTACCTCAGAACTTATAAGATCGGTGACTATGTCGACATCAAGGTCAATGGTGCAGTTCACAAGGGTATGCCACACAAGTTCTACCATGGCCGCACCGGTCGCGTCTGGAACGTCACCAAGCGCGCCATTGGTGTAGAGATTAACAAGCAGGTATTCCTTTTTTATGGCTCTCTTGTTGTCCTGCAATCGTCGATTTGGATTTGTTTTGTTTGAGTTGAACTTGAAGCATCTCTGGAATTTGCTTCTTAGTAATTGATTGATTTTGGAAATGTGTTTTTTGGATCTGTAAATTAGTTTAGATATTATTGCCTCCTATTTTTGCTGTTACGAAGGGTTATTTATTGATTTACTGCTTCGCCTTGCAGTGAGCTACTGGTTATGATTGATATCATGCCTCTAAGTTTGATACTTTCCCGGTTGTGAGCTACATGGTTGTGTTTATAGCTCAGACTATATTGAATTTGTTCATAAAATGTTTGATCGATGTATTAGACTTGTATGATTATTGAATTTTATATGGTATTCTACTTTGTTTGCTTGGTAATGATTCTGTTAATTGATTTCCAAGTAAAAATTTGATACAATTTTCGAGAAGGGTTGAAGTTGATCAATTGTTGATGCATTATCCATCGTGCATTTATTATTATGTTCTTTTTTCTTTCGATATTTGAAGTGTAGTTGGGTGAGCTTGTTATTATTTCCTGTTTGGTGCGCCATTGGTCTTTCTTAGACCATGCTGTTGATTTTTAGAATCAGTTACCTGAGCTATTTGTCAAACAGAATTTAAGCTTCTTCAAAATAATACAGTAGCAGTTGCAAAATGATCTAAATCTCATACTTACAATTTCATTATTTGTTGCTTGGTTTTTCTATCATACTATTTGTTCTTTTAAGTTATCTTTTGCTTTGCTCCTGTCTTCCTTGCATATTTTTTTGGTTTTGTGTAATTTGCTGCTTTTGATTATGAATGACAAATATGTGTATAATCCAGGTGGGCAACAGGATCATCAGGAAGAGAATTCATGTTCGTGTTGAGCATGTGCAGCCTTCAAGATGTGATGAGGAGTTCCGTCTCCGTAAGGTCAAGAATGACCAATTGAAGGCTGAAGCCAAGGCCAGGGGAGAGGTCATCAGTACCAAAAGGCAGACTGAGGGCCCTAAACCAGGTTTCATGGTTGAGGGTGCCACATTGGAGACTGTAACCCCCATTCCATACGATGTTGTCAATGACCTTAAAGGAGGTTACTAGGTCTGCATTTAGGTGTTTTCTGGTTCATTGGGTTGTCTTAGCCTTAATTTGGATTTGAGTAATTGGTTCTTTTTAATCTTTTGATTTTGAAGGCCATACAATTTTATGCACAATTCAGACTCCCAAGTTTTGTCTCTTTCAATTCCAAGTACAGTACGTTTTTATGCTCGGTTAACATCATTGATATGTACTCTGTGGGTGGGGAATGGTTATTATATCCAAATTTATTGGATGAACTTGAAACCTGGTTCTATTGGGGTCTTTGAGCCATTCGCTGGCATCTTACTTGCATATAGTTTTTTTTCTCTTTTTCACTTAACCCATTCGTGGATTTGAGTGTTGAAATTTACATAACTCAACTGTGAATATTTTATGCATCCAATTTTTCTTTTTCAATCCAAAATTTTAAAGCAATTGCATGTCTTATTTGTTTTCAATCTTGGAAAATTAAACCACCTAATGTGGAATTCAATTTTAAAAACAATTTATTTGAAAATTTCTAATCTTTTTTGTTGAAGCAAATTTGCGATTTGTGCTTGCGTATACAAAAACGTGGGATAGAACATATGGTGGAATCAATTTCAATTGAGGCGGGGGGCTTAGAAAGATAAAAGATGGAACAACCACCGAATAGCGGAACAACAGGGGAGAACAATAGAACAACAGAAGAGCGCAGTGACGAACGGAAGCCTTCAAAACCTCCATTTGTTGGCAATTTTTGGCAATTTTAGAGTAAATTGTATTTGGTGAGTTTTAGGGGGAAATTGATTGAGAATGAATGTTAAGGGTTTAAGGGTTTTTTTTTAGGGGTAAATTTAGTATCAGTGTAAAGATAAATTTGAGAAATAGGGTGTGCGCCCTTCATGTGTCTATCTTTTAATTTTGGATAGAAAAATAAATAGATGAAGTGTCAATGGTTGAAAACATTACTCGTGAGTCCTAACATCTAAAATCACACATAGGTTAAGTTAAAAAAGGCGTAACAAAATTGTAACTTCCCCTTTAAGCCAATGGCTTGTGCTGAGGTCGATGGGAGTTCGAATTTCTACTCGTCAGTGTCATCTACCAGAGTTTACTATCTCAACCAATTATCAGAGGGCTCAGATATTGAAAGGGAAAATTTTCAAACGCTTGAATCTTTTACAGAACTCGCCTGCACACTAATTTTTCACCTTGGCATTCAAGTCGAGAAAATTATCTAATGGTGATAATAGTAAATCAGCATGGTTGGCCTCTCAGATATTTCGATTTTGAGAATACTATTGAAGCAAACCTGTTTCTCGAATAGACAAACACACGACCAAATTCAAGGTGCAGGTGGCGTGTTCCATGTTGATAGTGGTTTGCTTCACATATTTCCCTCGGATTCCAGACATCACGATAACTGTTTTTAAAAAAGGAACAGCACCTCGGGAAAATTGAATTTTGGACGTTGGATGATGAAAACTTGTTACCCAGATCTACTTGTTTACTGTTTTTAAAAATTATTTTTTATTTTTGTTCTTTCAAAAATAAAAGTTTTTGTTTGGATAATTACTTTCATAAGCTATTTTTAAAAATTATAATTTAAAATGTGTAACTTAAAAATAAAAAAAGAAATAATTTTTAAATATTTTTTTTTATTTTTGATGTTAGATTTATAATTAAATGATATCTTTCCTTGTTTGCAATGCTAACCACTTTCTTTAAATTTAGAAACAATTTTTCAAAATAGTTTCTAAAAATAAAAAAATAAAAACATATTCAAGCTCATTCATAATCTTCCATCTCGTTTGTCTTCTTATTTTCAAGTAAGTTCATCTCTTCCTTCTTTCACACTTTCAATTGTAGTGCATAAGGAAAATGTTTGATACATTCGTTTTTTGGTAGTCCTCTAATAGACAGTAGAAGTTACAAAATTGTTGATCTCATAATTTGTGTAATCTATGAAGGAGAAGTGAACACGAAATGAATTTAAGAGAATAAGAGTAATAATATCTTAATTTCTTCTATTCCGCTTGTATATAAAAATACACACATGAAAAAAACTTCAAGGTAAATCAATTCAAAAGAATGTGAAATAAAATTATAAAAATGGGTTTAATAACTTCAATTTTACAATGAGATGTATTGTAGGAAAAGGGTTTCATTGAACCAATAATCTCACCTTCATTTCTACATTGAATTTTTGTAAATGGAGTATGAATCACCAATAGCAATATCTTTCTTCTGTCTAAAGATCCTTTGGGGTTGGGACAGTGCAACAATCTACACTTGCCTGCACCCCAGTCTAATTCCTTTCCATCTCACACCATAGATTTTTGGATGAAATTGGTGCCCTGCCATGAATTATGTATTAATCATTGAGGAACTAATCTCACGCTACTATGTATTTTATTTACTGCAAGCTTGTTAAACAAGCTGGTTCATATATAAACAAATTGGTCTATATCATTTATATTCAAAATGAATCTAATTTTAAAAGTTTAAATCAGTGATAGATATAATTAACTCACAAATTTTAATTAGTAAGTCTGCAAACTTAGTATATACAAGTTAATTTATGATAGTTTGGGTTCGTGATAGATCAAGTCCAGTAATAAATCAATCTGTATCATTCGCATTTGAAAATTAATCCAATTTTAAAGGTTAAAACTCATTAAACTCATAACAAACGGATTGCAACTCATTTGATACTCCAATTTACTAGTTGGCACTGACTTTGGAAATGTTTCTAATTCTATTATTTTATTCAACTCTTTTCTCCAACAACCATTGAGTCATGGCTATCAGAATTGACTCTTTTGCAAAGCACTCTTAAAATTACTTTTAATTGACAACTATCTTGTCAAGTAGCGTATTTGGATTGGGCAAAACCAACCTTGCTGCCTGTTACAATGGGGTTAACAGGCCTAACCCGCCGTTGTAGACTACAGGATTGCCACTTCAACAATTTCCTTAATGTAAGTATTGATTTGCATTTATGGAATAATTTTTAAAAGTGGATAAAATGAAAATTAATTTATTCAAAGGGATTGTTATGTCTTCTTCAAAATATAATAAATTAAAATCTATTTTAATACGAGAATAATTAAAATAATCAATATGCTCTTATTTGAAATGCAACTTGAATGTGTCAAAGGAAAATTTTCCAATGAATGATTATGAATAAAATATTGAGAAAAATAATATTTAATATTTTAGTAAGTATATCATTAAAATGAGGAAGCAAGGCTAATATAATTTAGTCATTATTGAAATTTTTTATATTAATTTATATAAGTATTAGAAAATTATACTTTACTCACAAGTTATTTCGTTTGATTTCAATTAACTCACTTAACTCACTTATTATAAGTTTTTCGTTAAAAATTAGATAAAAAAATGGTTTATGTAAACAAATATAATGCTTGAAGACATTGGTAGCTTAAGTTAAAATTGATGAAATCACAGGTTAGTAAAACATATTTTTTCTTATTTTATTATCATGTATAAATCTCTAATTTATATATGTTACAATATTTTTTTAAAATATTGTCATTGAAGGGCATTTGGTCTAATTATTATACTTCAAATTCATTCAAAATAATTTAATTATTTTTACATGTTTTTAGTATTTTAATTAAATTAGTTATTTTTTAAGGCTATACATTCTTTTGCAACCTAACAACAAATAAGAGATTAAATAATTTTGCATGAATATTCATCTTATACAAAACAAGCTAAATGTAATACATTATATTATCTTATTCTATACAATATTATCTTAGGGTTGGAGATTAATATATTATTTTATATTGTATTATAAGATATACCAAACGAGGTTTAAATCATAAATCCAAACTAACTTCAAACATTTAGTGGTGTTAGGGTTTAGAGATACTTTTCTTGAAACACTAGGGATATAAAACAAATTTAAAGCTAAAGGGCCTATGCAATTTTCACAGTTATAGGTATATATAACAAAGATATAAAAATTTTATTTTAGTAAAATGATAATAAAAATTTAAAATAATATTTTATTAATGATTAAAATTATTTTTTATGAAAAATAGTAAATAATAAAATTTAATAAATATTTTTATAACATAAATTTTATTAATTAAAATTATTATACAGGTTAAATGAGTGATCTATTTTAACATGTTTAATAAACAGGTCAACTCGATTGATATAAATTGCCACCTTTATAAAAAAATGACAGCTATTTTCACTACAGGCTTATAGAAGCAAGCTTATATAAGCATGAGCTTGCCAACGAACCCCACCATCTTAATTTTTTTTTATTTTCATTTTCTAATAGATCTTTAAACATTTAAAGTTTTTTTAATTTAACCTAATTCCTAATATAGTTTTTTAAGTTTATTTGACTGACACATTACGCAAAATAAAAAAATTTAATTAGTTAATTATAATTTATAAAAAATAGATATTTTTTAATCTAACTCAATTTAATGTGCTACCTAAGGCATTATCCTCAACTTCCAAATTCAATTTTTAATCTTTATATATTCTTTTCTAATGGTTTAATTATTTTTTAAGAAAAAAAAGTGTAAACTATCTATAAGTCCAATCAATTTAACCCACTTAAAATGTAAACTTATATTTACAATCGGGCCCCAGCTCGCCCTATTTTACAAGTATACATGACACTTGATAGATAAAATAAGATATAAATTTTGTTAGAAGTCATGACATGTAAGAAAAAGTGTTCTTTGTGGAGAAAAATATTTACTCTTACTATGATATTTGAACTCTGAGTTTTAATGTCTCTTATATTCTCTTAAACTAGAAATTTATTTCATAAATTTTAATATTTATCTAATCATAATATCAAATATTATCATAATGGAATTAGAGATACTTCATTGGGACTGAATCCATAGTTTTTCTTAAAAGTGTTCTAGGTATTGTAATGTATCTTCCAAATTACGAAATACACTAATGAATAAATAAAATGCATAAAGGTTCTGAAATTAAATTAAATTCTATATTAAACTGGGATTGAAATATCTATTGATATAATGTCTATTACAAGAACATTATCCAATAAAAATTTTGTATTACAATTTTTTTAATATATTTTCATCTATATAATAGGAAATGATGAGATGGAATTTTAATCTTGTATAGTATAGATAAGTTTCATATGGATAACAAGAGAAACTAATTTTTTTTTTTTTTTGTTATCGTTATCTACCAGGAAGACACGATATATTAAAACCAAACTTAAAACCAAAAGACAAGGATGCAGATGCAAAAACAGAGAAAATTGGGAACTCGAAAGGGAAAAACAAGTCGTAATATATATCCGATATCCCAACTTTTCTGTTGGCCTCCCGTGGACAAGGAAAATGAACATCATTAGCGATTACTGTAAAACCCTAATTTTCGATTCCCATGATTGTTTTTATCTCTAAAATCCCCAGCTTTCTGTCTCAACGATTCTCGATTCTACACAATCTATCTAATTGATTCATAAAGTCATACTTCAATTACTCTGTTCCTGATAAGCTTCTTGTCTGTCTTTCCGAGATCCGATGGTGGCTTCGATTAGGGTGTGAGTTTTCTGGGGTTTGCTTTGGGTCCATTAAGGCTGGCGGGTATTTGGGTCAGGTAAATGGCGGATCCGCCTGGTATCCGCCTCTGCACGTGTAGTCGTCTTCTAGAATCTAGCAGAAGTGTCGTCGGTCTTCGTGCTCCGTTTGTGTTGATAGGGTTACACT
This sequence comes from Sindora glabra, assembly GCA_020226215.1. Classification (NCBI taxonomy): domain Eukaryota; kingdom Viridiplantae; phylum Streptophyta; class Magnoliopsida; order Fabales; family Fabaceae; genus Sindora; species Sindora glabra. The sequence continues at coordinate 58,747,731 of CM035233.1, forward strand.
GCTGTGACGATTGCAAAGATTGAAGCATGCTGAGCGTGCTCCGAGTGCACCTCCCTTCTGATATACCCATTGTAGGTTGTGAGCTCACACCGTACGTGCTCCTTCGGCGACCTGACAAGACTGCTACCACGGATGATGTCCCTGAGACAGCTCCATTAGATGGTCATTTCCTGAGGTACAAGTGGTAAGTGCCCATTCAGGTTTTTATCCATTATTGCTTCTGTTCTTGTCTTGCTAGTTTTTCAGGCCATGTGTTTTCCCTGCAGCTAACTGGTGTATGCGGATGCTTGGTAGATTTTGGGTTTTGAGCTTGAATTTGAATCATGGGAATTTGGGAATTGTGTTTAGAGTTAATGAAATTAGACTTCAGCATTTATGCTCCTAGGATTTTGTAGTCATATGTGCATGCTTTCCTTGTGGTCTTTCGATCGTATTACCCATCATTGTGAAGTTCTAGTAGAATGGTTTCTTTCAAATAAGACTGGTATATTCATCTGACAAGCTGGCTTTGTTATTGTTTGATGCATTTACTTTTCCTTCCAATTTGAAGGATGTGTTTACATATCAATATTGTTTCCATTGGAAGGAATTTTTTTTTTTTAAAAGAAATTATTTTAAGGACTTTTCCCTCTGACAACATGCAAAATGACTGAAGTGATTGGAATTTTTTTTCCACTTTATTTGAAGTTAGTAGATTCAGTCTTTGATTCGGTAACGGATAGCTATCGTTATCTAGCCGCCTTGTGTTGTTATTGGCTAACATATTTTTCTTAAATAGTTAAATTGAATTCAGTTTCTCCCATATTATTAGTAAAATTCTTTCTGTATTATCAATGTTGTCTTCCTTGCAAAGAGATGTAATAAAATTTTAAGGATGAAGACTAAAATCATGCAACACCTTGCAAATTGACTGAAGTGATTTGAGTATAAATTTCCATGATAGAATTTGTTGTGATTGTTCTGAAACGGTCACATTTTTTGTTGTCAGAAGGTCATACAGTGCAATGAATGCCTGTCTTTTTCTATCTTATCTTTTCCCGACTCATTATGATTGTTGAAATGTTGCTATACTTATTAATTCCATACGCCCAAGCCCAACTGTATTAGCCATTGTCATATTACCTGTTTATCTTGTGGGTAGATGTTAGTTCAGTACCAGTATTTATAAGCATACGATTGATATCCATCTTGTGTGCTAGGCATGGATCCTTTCCTTTAGTGCGGACATGGTTGTCAAGATCATGTTTTAAATCGAAAAAACACACAATCTTATGATCTTGGAGCACCCTTATGAATCAGATCCTAGAGAAAAATTGTGTCTGTCTAGATTGCAGTGAGATTGCCTGTTGGATCATAGGATTGGTGGAACTGAATGACCGGTGTGTTCTCACTCAAAAGCAAAAGAGAAAAAAAAAAATTCTAACCTTTTTCTTGTTCTCACCAAAAAGCCAAAAAAACAAATTTTTTTTTTTAATCTTTTCCCCCCAAACAACTGTATTGCTGTCAGTATCGGCTGAGGCCTAAAACAACTCACTAAACTAGCCCAACTCACCGTGCAATCTGCTCTTAAACCTTGTGGTGGTGGTTTTGACTTAATCTTCAAATCCACTGCCTTCTCTGTTTTGCTGGTGAGAGTGCAACACAGGATGGTGTTGTTCCTGCTTGCTGATCTGAAGCTTTGATTTCTACTTCTCTCCTTCAATTCACAGTGGAGAAGGCATCCAAACCTTCTTTGGGTTGATGCCAAGTGTAGATCCAGAAATGCAGAACTCCATAGGAAAATGACAAGGAAGAGCCTGTTATTTCTTTATATAATGCATTGATAAAAGTTTACATGTTGCCCAATTTAGTGTTAGTTTTATGAATTAATAATTAATAAACATTAATATTTAGTTTTAGTTATATATATTGATAAAAATTTTATGTTTTTCCAGCATTTGCTAGAGTTTAGTCTTATGTATAATGTATTGAAAAAGTTTTATATTTTATTCTATTTAGTTTCATGTTATTTGTAATTTTCGACATTTGTTTCTTTGATTTTGGTTTTTTTTTTTGTGAGAATGTTAAAAATCATTTAAGAACTTAATTTTATGTTGATTGAGGTATTTTGCTCACATGTGATATTTTAAAAAGCATATGAATCCATGTTTATATAATTTCACATCATAGATAGGATCTTTCAATCCCACATACAATCTTAGATGGATCAACGATCTTGACAACATTGGTGTGAAAGTTTATTGTGATGAGAAGTTGTGGTTGTTTGCATCTTGAATAGAGTGAAACTCTTCTTTTGCTGTTTGTTTTTAATGATACTCCTTTTCTCAGCAGGAACTTTTTTAAATTTGGATTGTATCACATATTGTTTGATATTATATGATCCACTTTATTGGCAGGTATCGTGTACAAAGTGATAAAAAGGTTGCTGTCTGTAGTGTACATCCATCTGAGCAGGCTACATTGCAGTGCCTAGGTTGTGTTAAAGCCAAAATACCTGTTGCCAAAAGCTATCATTGTTCCCCAAAGTGCTTTTCAGATGCATGGCAACATCATCGTGTTTTACATGATCGCGCTGCAAGTTCTGTTAATGAAAATGGAAATGAAGAGGAGGAGTTGTTTGGGCGTTTTAATAGTACTGCTTCTGGGGTTATCAATACCAGCTTATCCAGTTCTGGATCAAGCACTAGCTTGGCAAATGGGTCAGCGCCTTTATATCCAGCAGCTGTCACTCAAAGAAATGGTGGAGAAACTTGGTTTGAAGTTGGAAGATCTAAAATTTATACCCCAACTGCTGATGACATTGGTCATGTCCTTAAATTTGAGTGTCTCGTAGTTGATGTGGAGACAAAACTTCCTGTTGGGCATGTTAACTCAATACTAACTTCTCGTGTCATTCCTGCTCCCTCACCTAGCCCACGCCGCTTGATACCTGTTGATGGGATGGGGCCTGTAGATGCTGATGGACGCTTAACATCTTCAGGAAATTTTACTGTTCTATCGTACAACATATTGTCCGAAGCATATGCTTCAAATGATTTATACAGTTACTGCCCTTCATGGGCTCTCTCTTGGCCATATCGCAGGCAAAATTTGTTAAGAGAAATAGTTGGTTATCGTGCAGATATTATTTGTCTTCAGGAGGTATACTTAAGCTTTTGTTTATGGTTTTTGGCTGCTTATGAGATGTTTAGGTGACTTAATTATCTTCAATTCTTTTTCTTTTTTATTTCTTTTTATTAGATGAAACCATAGGAAATAATATTTAATATTATTCTTGACAAAAGAATTTGGTTCCTCTCCTTCACTTTTTGGTCATAAACCTCTTAGGAGAGAGAGGTAAGCATAGGATTTTTATGTACAGTGGGATCCACAATCCCTTTTAATATGCAAGTGTTGTGTCTGTCTCTTTTCCAACACGAGTGAAAGGAAAAGAAAAGGATCTAAATTCATCTTTGTTATTTGTCTGTTTGTATGTACTTGGGTGAGGGGTTGTGGTGAATTTGGCTTAGAATGTGTTTTATATTTTGCTATCCTAAGTCTTGTATGGAATGTGATTGCTTCTTATTGAGTTTTATCTGTTTATACAGGTTCAAAGTGACCATTACGAGGAGTTCTTTGCTCCTGAACTGGACAAACATGGCTATTATGGTCTGTACAAGAAAAAAACAAATGAGGTTGTTGAAATACTATGTTTCATCAATGTTCATAGTTTTGAAATTCTTGTTTCGTGTTAACCCATTGTAGTTGCTTTGCAGGTAAATGGTGGCAATGCCAATTTGATTGATGGTTGTGCAACTTTTTTCCGTAGAGACAGATTTTCGCATGTGAAAAAATATGAGGTTGGTTTGAATGCCTCTCTTGTTTCGTATTGTAGTTCTATAGAATATGGACAAAATCATAAGGTCTGGTTGCATGCAGGTTGAATTTAATAAGGCTGCACAGTCTTTAACGGATGCTATGATTCCAACCACTCAGAAGAAAAATGCTTTGAATCGGCTGGTTAAGGTGATTCAATTGCACAAAAGATTCATATTGCTTTTGTTTCTTTCAGGAAAAATGTCTCTTATATGGATCATTTTTGTTTCTTTGGGGGGAAAAATGTCTGTCTGATATGATACAAGTGCTTAATTAGATCTCTTTTTGTTCTCAGGATAATGTTGCGCTAATAGTGGTTCTAGAAGCAAAAGTTAACAATCAGCCTGTTGATAACCATGGGAAAAGACAGCTCCTTTGTGTGGTAAATCATTATGTATTGTTTTTATTTCTGATACCAGTTGCGTTTTCATGTCTTCATGATATATTGTGTAGTTTGTTCTTTATTGAAGTGTTCATTTTTTCTTTTACTTGAAATCAGCTCTATGATATCCAAAATAAAAAGGGCCATAATATTTTTGTGGTGTTCATTGTTATGAAATTCCTTATTTTGACTGTTCTTAGCTCAAGTGAACTTGAGTGCTCTCTAATATTGACTGTTAATGTGTTTGGATCCAGGCAAATACACATGTGAATGTTCACCAAGATTTAAAGGATGTCAAACTTTGGCAGGTAAGTGATTTTGTTTGATCATTTGTATCAGTGTTTATTGTGAACGTCAGTTATAATTTCTGTGATTTTAGGTGCATACCCTCTTAAAAGGGTTGGAGAAGATAGCTGCAAGTGCAGACATTCCAATGTTGGTTTGTGGTGATTTTAATTCAGTTCCAGGAAGGTCTGCTGACTTTTTCCCCTTTTGTACAATTTCATCCTATTTAAAATTTTTTAAGATTTCATATTCAGATTGAGAGGTGATACTTTACTTTCTTGCAGTGCTCCTCACACTCTCCTTGCAATGGGCAAGGTGGATCAATTGCATCCAGATTTAGCAGTTGACCCACTAAATATTTTGCGTCCTCACAGCAAGCTGGTTCATCAGTTGCCACTGGTAATATATCCATAGGAATGCAACCCTAAAAGAAATAACTTATGTACTGCCTTTCCCTTGAATTTTATGAGGTCTTTATTGCTTGAGTGTCATTCAACTACTTTTACAGGTTAGTGCTTACTCATCCTTTTCAAGAACAGTAGGTCTTGGATTTGAACAGCATAAAAGGAGACTGGACAGCACAACAAATGAACCTCTATTCACAAATGTCACTAGAGATTTTATTGGCACTCTAGATTATATATTTTACACAGGTAAATTATTCTGCTGGATTGTTTCATTTGTTAAATGTTACATGCTGATTAGTTATTCGTGGTGATATCATTTTTTTGGTTTCAGCGGATTCATTGGTGGTGGAATCATTATTGGAGCTACTGGATGAGGAGAGTTTGAGGAAAGACACAGCCCTTCCTTCTCCAGAATGGTCCTCCGATCATATAGCTCTATTAGCTGAATTCCGCTGCTGCAAGACTAGATCTAGGCGTTGACACTGGCAGGTAAGCACCAACTCCCCCTTTACCCGCTGTTTTGTCTCTCCCTCCCCAATTTTGACATATCTTTCATTTAACTTTTCATTTTTTGTTGTTTGGTCTGTGAAAGTTGTTAAGGTATCTGATATTTATGCTTGAATTGTTCAGAATGTATGGAATTGGAAAATTTGTTTGATGTTCTAAATCTTGTATACAAACTGCTCATCTAGAGAGACCACAGGCTGTAGGCAATTATACTTTTGAAGCAATTATTGAAGCGGATAGCTTAAGGTGTATAATGAATTTGAATCCTTATCCCTGATGGATATTTCACCTCAGCCCTCATCTCTGAGCCAAAGACTCATCGTTTAAAATGAAAATTGTGTTGGTTGCAGATTTTCTTGTCTGCTACCACCTGGTCCAGCACCAATTTGATAGTCTTAATCTGTCTGTAATTATATGTCTGGCTGCCTATATTCTATGATAATAATGGCTTTCAATGTCTCTAGGTCACATCCGGGGAGACAAAAACAAAAGGCTGAAAGAAGCATCCAGTTGATAGGTTAATGTAAGAACAGTAGACCATGGCTTTCTTTCCTGGCTTTCTCCATGTGTGGTTACTGCAATGATCTTTGTATTATGCCACGTTGTCTCAGAAAAAAATGATGATTATGCCTTGTTAAAATGCATCCCCCTTTTCTCCCATCCATGGCCAGGCATTCCTTTCTCTTTATATAGTGAAAGTTTTCTGCATAGATGTCCTACCAGCTCAATACAACTCTAGATATTAGCTAGTTTACCCCATTTCTTGGAAGTGCTGCAAATCGAGCAGCCACTAGGGCTGGGCATGATATCAATAACCAAAGTATGAGAATCTTACCAGCGGGGGAGGATTCAGCATCTGAACTGTAGCTGCATAGTGACATTTATAGAGATGCTTAACATTAATGCATAGTGAAAGAAGACATGATGGCTCAAATATCTGATTCTTCTCTCTCTAACCTCTATGCATATGTATTTTACAGTTTTTGTTGGAGTTTGATTTTTGTTTTGGTTTATATATAGTAAAATGCTATCCATAGTCAGTCAGGTAATTTTGTGGAAATTACATTTTAATTCAACTATAATTTGCAACTTTTTCTTGAGATGATTTTTTTCCCCTTAAATGAAAATGACCATTCAGTTGAAATGGTTGTTTAAAATTTGAGAATCAGAGTAAATGAATCAGAATCAAGATATTTTTTTATATTTATTTATTTATTTTTGAAGTAATATTTTCAACAATCAAAACAATAGGCAGCTACGCTATCAAGAACTTGAGAGTATGCTCTGGGCTGTGTTTTATTCCATTTCTGCTCATTTTGGCTAGTAAAGCTTGTCATCACTGCAATATCTTGGGGGTGTGTGCCAAATTTGACTATATTGGAGTTCAAACTATGAACTTCCAATCCAATGGATGCTATGAAAGTTGAGTTTGCAATAACCATAGACAATCCAACCCACTGGGGAGTGATATATAAAACGATGAACTCATTTATGGCAGCTTGGGCCCCACTTATTTCTTATTGACTTACTTTTTTGCGTGTTTTTTACTTTGTTCATAACTTAACCCTTGTTAGCATTCTTAGCAGTCAAATTAGCTTATTTTTCCTGGATTTTATAGAGTTCACTCGGAGAAAACAGAAAACAATTAAGGCATGGATAAGGCTCCAAGGACAGCGTTTTAACAAACAACGTATTCTAATTTATAGTTCTTTGGATTACTTTTATTATTATACTATATATTATTGGCTATAGTGCCATGTAAGATTTAAATATTTAAATCTAATTATATAATATATTTTCAAAATAAATAAAACTTGTAATTTGCATTTAGATTTAAAATTTATACACAGCAGGCAAGATCGTATCTTCGTGAAAGTATCCAACTTACAATCAGCATCGTTTGAAAAATTATAGCCTATGGCCAGAAATGAAATCCATTTAAATGAATTCACCAGACTTATCTACATGATTCCCAAGTGCACCAAAACACAAGCCAAAAACTTGAATTTATGTGTCAGCCTTGGAAACTGAGATACTGTATTTTATCATCTACATGTATCCAGTAAAAATGGTAAAGCAGGCATCTTGCAGATGGTAAACGTTTAATGAGTGAATGATTTAATGATAATCACACGCATGACAACAAAATGAAACAATGATATTGAGACAAGCTCTTAGCAGAGACACACCACCCACCTGGGGTATTTTACAAACATAAAGGCAAAAATTTTAAATATCAGCTGAGGTCGAGCAATATTGGATAAAATGACTACCTCAATGGCACAAAAAGGAAAATTTATACTGCGGATGGACAAAAAATGCATCAAAAAAAGAAACCTTGGGGTCCTGAATTGCCAACTTCAATTGGTTGAAAAGTTAGACACCTTAAGCTTGTTTGTGTGCACTTTAACAGAAAACACCGCATTAACTGTGCACTTTGAAGCATTTCAAATACGGAAACAATTGAAGCAAATCTTCACGGCTCCGTTTCTGCAAAAAAGGAATAAACTGTTAATATTTTCTGGTTTTGGACCTTGCATCACTCATTAATAAAGAAATGATTAATTTTAATTAATTCCAATTGTGACAAATATTATGAACAACCGAGTACTTAAACCTAATACTTATGAAACAGATATGTATCATCTGGTAGATAGGATTCATGATCCAAATTGGCTTATTTTCAAGGGGGTCTCTACTTCACTATTTTCCTAGTTCAATATTGTGTTCCATCGAGTGAAACTGCAGTCTTATTCCCAAAGAATTTGGGAGACAAGGAAATAGCTGAGGAAGGGATTTTCCCTTCAAAATTTCGTTCTGGCTTTTAGGTAATTGATAAAGATTGATTACATGATGAGAAGGCCGGAGAAGTAATTTTACATGAGAGCTGTAATTAATTAAAGGCCAGGTATTTATTCAATTTATGTAATTAATTAGCAACTATCTATCTATATAATTTTATCTTGATTTATGCTATAATTGAAAGCCACAATCTGGTCAGATAAAATTTATATTTTATACATAAAATTCTTGCATAAACCAGTCAATAAAACAATAGCCCTCTAGTGCCTTTAATCTTTCGCATATATAAAGCCACATCGGGTTGGACATATTACCTTAATGCCTATACATCCATTCACATCAAGGGTTGTGATATTGTTGGAACCGGACCTTGAGAGTGCCTCCAGACATCTATCAGTCACACCGGTTATTCCAAACAAGCTGCAAATATGGCCTTTTAAAACATAAGAGAAACGATTTCGGGAGAACACAAAAAAGACAGGTCACTTCATTATCCTATTGCAGCAGTAACATGCACAAACAAATATAAGCATGCATTCAAGTATAACAGTACAGTACTTCACCATGCGAATCAAAATTATCTTTTACTCAATCATATTAATTGAACATGCTGAAAGGGGGGGCAAAAAAAAAGTGGCTTCCTCATTAATGTAGCATGAGTATCATGTGCTTAACTGAGCTAATAAAGATCAGAATCTATAGCTTTTGAATCCATCTACTAGAAGGTTATTTTACAGTGATGGGACTTCTTCAGAAAATGAAGGCCATGCTCTAGCATTGTATGCAAATTCTTAGGGCACAATTAAACACTAACATGTATCTCAAGAGAAACACATCTCATATATTTGACATCTAGTTAAATCAACTGGATATATCAATAGTTGAGAGTCCACCACACAGTGTATGCAAATTCTATATACTTCTCATATCAGGATATACCTAAGGAATTCAAGAGAAGTGCAACCCTGTGCAATAGATATGACCCCCTCATCAGTCACACGTACACACCTGTTATATAAAAGAGATGCACAAGTTGTGAATAGCTTTAGAAAAAGATGTAAATATAGATATAGGTTGATTTAAGGATCAAAGCCTCAGTCACCATGTCAGATTGAGGGATACTAGGCTCTTGCATTTAGAAATACAGGAAAGTCCTTCATCTGAAAGATTCTGCAACTCAAACTTTTACTCTGGACAGTCTGCATTAGATAAGGATACGACAGAAAATCTTGAGAAACACACAATTTTACCTGGGCACCACAGAGATCCAAGAACTTCAGATGCACCAGAAGGGATATTTTCTTGTAAGCTTCATCTGTGAAACTGAAAAAGGGAATTGGTGTAAATTAATCCAGAGCCAGACAACTTGTTCAACATATATGTATTGAGTTTTGAAGCCTACCCAGACAGGGCATAGAGATTTAGACTCCGAAGAGAGAGACATTTGAGCACCAACTGCTTCAAGCCAATATCTGTCAACTTGATGCACCTAAGCACCGAACGACAAGTTGTAAGCACCAAAAGGTATAATTCACTCCAATATCCAATTTCATCACCTGATTCACCTCAACAGACAGTCCAAGGAAATATGAAATATATATGCATGGGAAAATTGTGTTAGCATAAAGCTTGGAATAACAATATTTTTTATCCCAATACTAAATCATAGGCATCATATGATCATTCGTCACATCCCAGTTGAAGTACTTCTTAAAATATTAATATATGCTGGTATGTAACATACAATGAGAAATAAGAATCCCATAATGTCCAATATCTCACAATTTGTTAGATAGCAAAGCAGATACCTCGTCAGGTTCAATGACTCCAGTTTTGGATAATTCTCAGCAATTAATTGTAAACTTTGATCTGAGATATTCTGCAATTACCAAATCAAAGTAGTGTGTTCAGAAATAATTGTTTCAAATGTAAATACCAAAAATCAATAGTCAATTTTTAAGTTATATACAACTGCAGTTATGACAGTGCATTAAGGTAAATGACTACCTGAATATTACATGGTATCCGGTCAAAATAGACAGGTTAAAACTATATTTAACAGTACCTTGTTACTCTATGAAAAAGTATATTTGACAATACCAGAAAGCATATTCTAATTTCATAATATATAGATTTAGTTACACTAACCCACAGTAACAAAGATTGGAAAGATATATGATGGATATAGAGTTATCCCTAGCACTTAACACAATTTATGGCAGAATCTGTGTCTGGCTTTTATGATTGTATTTTTCACATTTGACTCGTAGTAGCAATAAAAAGCATTGCCATGGACATGACCACAAAAAGGGAACTTGATTACAAGACACTACAAAAATTAAAGTTATAGAATCACCTTGCTGCAAGAAACGCATCTTTGGGGAGACAAAAAATCAGGAGTTATTTTTAACTTCAGAATTATGGTTTCCACACCCACACATTCACATGCATAACATGTCTGTTTATGTGGATGTAGCAAAACTTAAAAATTGATATGAATTAAAATGCCAGGTATTGCATACCTTACAGCCACTTATGTTCAAATCAACTATAAGCTTACAGTTTCTCACTAAATGAAACAGTCCAGTATCTGTTACTCTGCAATATGGTCCATATGTTAATGAGGAGCAAAGATCTAATTCAGAACAAAATGTTTAACAACTTTAAATTTCACTGATTAATAAACTCCTACACACCTCACATTCCAGTAGATGGAAAAGACTTTCAGCTGAGGACAACAATTGGTTATAGCTTCAATTCCTTTATCTGAGATTTTCTGGCAGCCATTCAAATTTAAAGACTCTAGGCTTTGTAAAGAATCCAAACACTAGATGATGCCAAAAAATATCTGGTTAGAATCACCCTCTCAATATATATCACATGTCACCAATTTTATTGTAAACATTGTCAACTAAGGGTGGCTTCTTTATTAAAATTATTGACAACATAACTGTCTTCCACTCTATTGGATCTCATAGAAAAGAGAGAAAACATGGGCTTCAACACTATCTTTAATATTAGTGCGGGTTTCTAATGCTGCAAGTTCAAAAGACCATAGTTGCTTATCAAAGTCGATTAATCAAATGCAGGCAGTGCATCTAATTAGCAAATTCTTCTACTTCTATTCATCCCCCCATAACACCAACATTGACAACATTATCAATTGTTTGAACATATATACCTTGTCTATTTAGAAACGATAGGAATGCAAGAATATCCCAAATAGGAGGACCAATGTTCCATATGATTCTTAAACATTCAATGTGACATTATTTTATTCATTTGACTGAGGAAGGCATTGATGAACCACAAATATGAAAATATCGAGATACATAATTCACAGAAAAGGATAAATTGTTACCTTACTCTTGAGAAGTATAAGATGCGGGTCTTCAACATCTCGTGCAAATTCAAGGTCAATTTGTTTTACACAGCTATATCTACGCTACAAGCAGGAATCAAATTGAATCCCGAAAAGATAATACATCAACAGAATGTTTATAAAAATTCAAAATCTCCAAAATAACTTGTTCAAAGCTCCTACTCTTTATTTTTTTTCTTTTTTTGCTATTGCTACTCAACAGAATATAATTCACAGCTCATAAACTTGTCTACACACAGTACCAACTTGCCGCTTTCATACTCAAATTTAAGAAACTTCCACTAAAACTAGCTGAACAAAAATATATAGCACCATCAATTCACTCAAACTAAGAATAAAACTGATATGAACTGACCAGAGAAAGAGCAGCTATAAGCCGATTCCCAGCATTATTCATCTCACGAAAATTGAGTACCTAATCATACAACAAAAGCACTATATTGGGCAGACAAAGAGACACAATTTTTTTTTCCAATATTCAATGAAAACTGGAATAGCAAATTAGATGAAAGACGAAAAATGCTTGAGAGGAAAAGAACAGGACCTGCCAAAGGGATGAGCAGGAGACAAGGGTACGATGAAGCCATGGGCTGACCAATAAGAGAGAAACAAGGTCTCTCTGCGATATTCTCGAACAAACGAGTCTGAAGACGTCGGGAATTGTTTCTCTACACCAGAGCTTATTTGCTTCTGCTGCGGCTTCTTCCATTCTCGTGAGATCCCCAGGTAGGACGCAGAGTTTTAGTAGAAGAAAATAAAACAAGAATTATTTTATTAATTTATTTTTATGCGTTTATTATCAATGGGCTTTATGCCGTTATTTCATGCAGTAGATTTCAATATTTTATTTATAGAAATAATTTCATATAATTTTATTAAGAAAAATTGTAAAATTTACTTCCCTGAATAATATATTAGAACAATTATTAATTTTAATTATAAATATAAATGCTAGCAGAAAGTAATCATAAATATAGATTGTTAACGATAACCATTTTTATAATATAATTTTAAAATATTAAATTAAATAAAAGTATTTTATTTATTTAATAAATATAAAAATTTGAAAAATTATTTTTATTTAGAGAAGAAATTTATTATTTATTATTATTTTAAATATATTTTTATTTATAAATATGAGTAGTATATTATTCTTTTATTAATATATACTTAAATAATATTTTTATTAAAAATATTTTCTAACGTGCCTGAAAAAAAAGATTTAAGTATATTAAGGTACTTTATAATAACCATAGAGGTGACTCTCTTCGAATATTTGATAAAAATATAAATAAAATTTTAGTCAATGTAATGTATTGTTAGTGAGTGAAGGACTTAAATAATATTATGAAGTTGAGGATTCAAACATTTTTATCAAGAATGTAAAAACAAAATTGTAAGCTGTAATTTTTTTATATTATTATTTTGAAGGGTTTTGTTAGTAAAAAATAAAGAAAAATCATTTTAATACTGTTTTTTTCTAAAAATGAAAATACAAAAATACAATACAAAACCTCACAGCCGAGAGTGTGTATCGGGTTCCAAAGATTTCTCCATCTAGCTCCTGCTAATTTCACCTGATTCCGCAGACATGAAGTATTTTAGAGACAAAAATGTTCCCTTTTCGTTGCTCAAGTTGAAAGCTTGCGCCCAATGCGAAATTCCCAAGCTTTCTCATCACTACCTTCAATGTCGAGGCATAACAAAGGTGCGGCTGAAATGGGTGAAAAATCGAAGCCTTGACCACATTATCGATAAGGAAACTGATTTGAAAGCCGCTTGCCTTCTCAAGGATGCGATTAAGCGATCCTCCACTGGTTTTCTCCCAGAAAAGTCCTTTGCCGATTGGCAAAAGCTGCTCGGCCTTACAATCCCTGTTCTTCGCTTCATGCGCAGGTACCCTACTCTCTTTGAGGAGTTCCCCCATCCTCGTTGGCCTAGTTTGCCTTGTTTCAAACTGACGGACACTGCACTTCTGTTAGACTCTCAGGAGCAAAGCATTCATGAAACATATGAGAAAGATATTGTCGAACGGCTTTCCAAGTTTCTTATGATGATGAAAACTAGAAGCGTGCCGCTTCTGCCCCTTCATCATTTAAAATGGGATCTGGGATTGCCCGATCGTTTGGGGAAAACAATAGTTCCGAAATACCCTGATATTTTTCGATTTGATAAGGCCTCAAATGGGGTCGATTGCCTAAGACTAGCACAGTGGCGTGAGGAATTTGCGGTGTCAGCATTGCAGAAGAGCAATGAAAGCAAGGAATCGGTTAATGAGTACAGGCAGTTTAAGAGAGGGCAAGCAGCACTTGCTTTCCCCATGAATTTCCCAAGAGGATATGGAGGACAGAAGAAAGTGAGGGAATGGATGGAGGAATTCCAGAAGTTGCCTTACATTTCTCCATACGAGGATTCTAGGCAAATTGATCCGAATAGCGATTTAATGGAGAAGAGAGTTGTAGGAGTTTTGCATGAATTCCTGAGCTTGACTATTCACAAGAAAACAAAGAGGAATTACTTGAGAAGCTTGAGGGAGGAATTGAATCTACCACATAAGTTTACTCGGATCTTCACTAGATATCCAGGCATATTTTACCTCTCATTGAAGTGCAAAACTACGACTGTTGCACTTAGAGAAGGGTATCAACGGGGAAAACTAGTTGATCCACATCCTCTTGCTCGTCTCAGGGAGAAATTCTATCATGTGATGAGGACAGGGCTTCTTTATCGCTGTAAAGGTGTGAACATGTTACCTCCGCAAGACATATTACTGAAAGATGCCATGAATGAATCAGGGCAAGATGAATCTGAGGAGGAAGAAGTTGAACAAACAGGTGATGAATACTATGAGATGGGAGATTCAGACGCAGATGAAGGGTCTGACGAAGAATAGTATTTTATATGACAAAAACAACATTATAGCAACCTACTTTAGAGTACTGAAGGAAATTATTTTCTCTCCAGGTGCGTAGCTATATTTGAAGTAGTAACTCTGATGTCTTGTATTTGTCATGTAATTTTAATTTGTCTTGCCCCTGCAAGTATGCATTGTTTTCGGTCCCATGATGCTGTTGGGAATATTCACAATCCCTTATTAACTCATGCATTCTGGATATTCCATAAATTCTGTGGATAGCTTTTGTGGTGCAATGTGAACTAAAATTGTCAAATTGAAATTCCATCCTCTTGTTAGATGATATTAGCAAACGGGCATTTGATCAGCTTGTTGATTTCTAGGTTCTTACAAAAATGCGGTAAAGAAGGAATAAGGCTTGGAATTAATCTCTCAAAGTTAGAAACAATTGGATGTAATATAGAACAAATTTCCAGCTTGTCTGACATTTACTGTGCTGTGCTTGCATTACTCATCATACATTCTCATCAAATGTCTCAGCAATAACAATTTTTTATCTGTTGTCAAATTGGTCATTTTTCACATCAATTACCAACTAAAAAATATGTTTCTACTTTAGGTTAGAAATGTTTGCCGATATTAATTTAGGAACTTTCTGGCTTGCTGCAGCATCTGCAGCTAAGGGCTGTTTAGCATAAATTCATTATGACATTTGGGGCTCTATGCTTCTGACAATTAAATGGCATTTAAGTTTATAAAGTGTACAATATGATTTGCTCTCAATGTAAGAATATCTGATTGGGTAGGCTCTCTTGTCTTGCTTGATTCAATAATATGTAGAAATATGGCATATGATGTCAAACCACAAGGAGAATGCAAGTTGGATCTGTTTTGCAGCTAGTTGTTTGCTAAGGTTTTTTACTGTTTTAAAATAGTTGCTGGTTCCGCATTTCGCTTACTATTTTAGATATCCTTGACGTGATTACTCATAAGTGGAACCTCTCTTTTTGATTGAAGGTCAGCAACAAATGTCGTACAGGGTGAATTGGAGATTTGTTAGCTAGAAATTGCTTGACATAATGAGGAAAACGTGGCCTGCCTTCTTGGTGCTGATAAAGGATGAGTTGGGATATATATATATATATATATATATAACTCTGATCAATCGTGCAAGCAAGCTGAATGAATATCGACCCTTACAAAACTGGAGATTACGGAACATGCATGGAAATCACTATCAATCCTTAGGACTCGATGATTCTTTGACTCCTTTCAACCCTGACTGCTAATACTTTGCTGAACAGTACTCGTGTTCGTTTTCGCTGTTCTTCCTAATAATCTTTCACAATCCCGCCTTGTGTGCAAGTTTGTTGGACATTTCTCTTCAGCTTTCAGTGATATGGTATTCATATGTTCCTGAAATCAAATATAATGGCTAGTACGGTTTGGTTAGTTCACACCCAAGCTGTTTATACAACAACATTGTATCCCCGTCTCGTAGATAAAAGGCCAATGACAAGGACAAGCTAGCTTTGTTTTAGTTAAGATACTACACACAACTCACATCCCATCCATACCTCAACATACTTGATGCAAAGAGTTGAGAAGCAAGCCTACCAGTCTAAATGCCAAATAAAAATGATATGAAGCCGTGAAATTTTTGGTTTGTCCAAATAACACTGCTCAAATTTTCTTTTATAGAAGCTGGGAACTTCGACTGGTGCAGCTGCTTTCACACTATCCCTGCAGGTTGATCTGGGAAAGGGATTTAACATCACAATTCAAGTTTCAAATATGACATTATTCATGATTTCATGCACTTCACAGGCATTTCAAAAAACGTATTCAAACATGATTTCTTTTTATCAACCTAAGTTCATGTCCCAAGCTTAACTGCTAAACCAGCAAAATATAGCCCATCATGATTCTCCTTGATATTAGTATGTTAATCACACAGAAATCCCCTCTGGCCCCCTAAAAAATTGACAACAAAATTTCTCTCGTAAGTAATGCATGAATTCAGGGAAACCATGGGTAAGAGTGAGGCAACATCATCATCATCATCGATTTTGGAACTTTATATACACTCAACAAAAACAGAACACACGAGAGCACACTAAACTAATCCCAAGCACTTGCCACACCAGAACCATATCCCCCATTATAACTGCCAGGAACCCCATATCCCCCTGATCCACCATAGTATTCTGTTCCTTTATTAAATGTGCCTTCCCTTCTAAAATCACGTCCACCAAAACGACCTCCACCAGATCGCTTGTTTCTGTGGCCACCACCATAGGAAGCCCTAGCAGCATAGCGTGTAAGCCAGGCAGGTACTTCTTGATTTGCCTCTTGCATCAGATCAGTCAATGGCCTAGCCAGCGACAAATTATTGTCATTGAAGAAGGCCGTTGCTAGTCCTGATTTACCAGCTCGCCCTGTTCTTCCTATCCGGTGTACATAATCATCAATGTCATTGGGGAGATCAAAATTCACCACATGTGCTACACGTGGGATATCAAGACCACGTGCTGCAACATCTGTCGCCACTAAAATCGGTGTTCTGCCACTCTTGAATGACCTCAATGCTAGTTCTCTTTCCTGCATGCAGAACCATTTAGATTATGGAGTGATTTAAACTTAGAATTACGTTATATAAAAGTTTACTTAAATCACAGGACAAACAATAAATCATACATAGTAGGACGACCTTGAGTTCGATAGTTCTAAACCATACCAGGGAAATTTTATTTAATGAACTGTAAACCAAATTGAGATTTGAGATTAGGAAGCAATGAAGGAGGAAAAAAATGGTCTACGGTTTAAAAACAAAATCTGGATTTTGCTAGATGCTCGCATGAAAGACCAATTCAATTCTCAGGAGAAGGCTGGAACACAATGTCATGGGTGGCAACAATGAAAGATAAATTATCCAGAACTCTCAGATTTAGGGCATAGAATCCGACCATCAGACCTAAATGAATAAGAAGGTAATAAAGAATTAAAAGGATCAGGAGAAGAGAATCATCTAATTTTGATCCTTAAGATGCTTGACTTTAATAGTTCTTTAGCCTCTGGGAGAGTTTAGATCCATACCACAGACAAACTCTGATTAACTAAATTTAAATACACTGTTCTTGGTAACTATCTTAACCCTAATGCCAAGATGTTTTAAATTTGATTTTCACCTGTTGTGTCCTGTCACCATGAATGCTAGTTGCAGGAAATCCATTGATAGACAACCAGTGTTCCAAAGCATCAGCTCCTTTTTTTGTTTCCACGAAAACTAACGTCAGACCTTGCTGCAAAACAAAAATGGCCAAAAAAAACAAAAATCCTTCAAATACATTTGAATATGATAATTCTCTTGGCCAATTTTCATACTCTCTAACAAGCAGTTCCAGTGTATCATAATATCAAAAAAATTGCGTCAAGGGGTGAGATTACATTGCCAATAAGTCCATTTTCCCTCTGAGCATGAAGAAGGTCCATGAGGTGGCTTCTCTTGTCAGACTCAAGAACATATTCTACCCTTTGAAAAATCAGATCAGTACTTGAACCTACTCTTCCAACAGCCAGAAACACATACTTTGCAAGAAAATCCAAAGCCAATCTCTGTATAAAAGTTAAAATTGCAAAACGGAAGTAAGATATTCTATTGCTAATAAGTCTAGACCAGAGCAAAATATGCAATTCAAAATTTGATTTATAGTAGAAGAAAACCTGTATCTCTTTCGGAAAAGTGGCACTAAATAGCATCGTCTGTCTCATGCCTGGAGGAGGCATGTCCATTTGTTGAACTATCTTTCTTATTTGAGGCTCAAAACCCATGTCTAGCATGCGATCTGCTTCATCAAGAGCCAAATACCTGATCATCTGCAATGACACTTTAGCCCTCTCAAGCAAATCAACTAATCGTCCTGGGGTGGCCACAAGTATGTCAACTCCTCTCTCAAGCTCCCGCATCTGAATGATACAATACAATACAATTAAAAGGACAAACATGTAGAGACAGTCAAACTAGAAATATAGAGATTGAAAAGAGGAATCCTGCTTAATGAAAGCATGCAGAAGCATAAATATATATGACTTATATCAAAATAGCAACTGTAAATATGTTTTCAAATAGAGCAAGCCCCTTAATTAGTCTGTATACTGAAACTGTGACACTCAAGGATAATGCTGCCATTATCAATTTAAAATGCAAATAAATATCATCAAAGAAACCAGACGCATTCAAATGATAGCATGCTGAAACCTCTCCATGCCAACCCCCTTCTCCCAAAAGAGGGAACAAGACAAGGAGCTCACCCTCCCCTTCAAAGAGAAAGAGGGAGGAAAGGCCGCCTCTCTCAGTCTCCCACCAAATCCAGTAAACCTGTATACAAATCAAACCCGCCTATTGCCAATCATCTAAACATTCATATATATCAGCATTTACACTTCTTAGTCACTCAGTTAATTCTTGTCTTCTCCACAATGCATCTTACAGAGCTCTTGACCCCGGACCACCACCATTGACACAGCCTCCAAAAAGAATGGCATGGGATAGTCATTGAATGCTATGTGATTGCATGACATGTATTTCACAGAATAGAATACATACATGACCACTTGGAAGATAGAATTACTGTATCAGCATGGTTTCCGCAGATGAGTGTAACAGCCCTGCTCTCAATTTATGCGTGTAATTGAGAAAGGGGTAATATAAATGCATAATTAGGTCTTTTCCATCATTTATTCATGATATCAGACAACTAAAAGGGGGGTGCTTATTCAATGTTCTGAATTATATGTTCACAATTATCACCTACTGGATCCATTCACTAGAACATAACTACAATTCAGATAAAAAGATCAGTCTCTTCTCCAGTTTTCAGTTCAAATGTTTTCCTAACATATTTTATACTGTTCATTTGCATCCAGCTCAGCCATTCCATTCTATGCTTGATAAGGATACATTATTCAAGTTTCAATATAATGACTTTATTCTCCTTTCCACAATTCTATATGCATTAATACGTGTATATCTCTGCTGCATGAATATGACATTTTTTATGCCACACTTACACATGTATGTTATTCCAGCATACATATCTAATACAGCTAAATAAATTAATCACAAGATTATATAGTAGCAAGAAAAAAATCAAGAAAAGAGCAAGCCAAAGAACCTGTTGGGTGATGGGCGCTCCTCCATAAGCAACTACCACCTTGACACCAGTTTGATATGAAAATTTTCTTGCTTCGTCGTGTATCTACAAAAGGACAAAACTACAATTTAACATTATGAAAGTGGAAAATAAAAAAAGAACTGTAATCCCACCTGACAAGAAAGCTCCCGGGTTGGGGAGAGGATAAGCGCAAGAGGGAAGGCAGTCCGTGCTACACGTGGTCTCTGAACATAATGCTCCTTCATGATTTTACTTATGATAGGAAAACAAAAGGCAGCTGTCTTCCCCGACCCTGTTTGAGCACAAGCCATCAAATCTCGGCCAGCAAGAGAAATCGGTATGGCATAGCGCTGAACTGGAGTTGGTTTTGTATACTTGCACCTCTGAATATTATGATTCAATGCTTCACCCAAGTCTATTTCTGCAAAAGTATTGACAGGAGGAGGAACATTCTCCCCACTAGTTTCTACAGGGATGTCTTCATAAGCATCAAAGTTAATGCCTGTGTTTTCTTGCTCACTAAAAGCTTGATTTGTAGCTCCATCATCTCCAAAAGGGTTCACCTCACGTTCCCTACGGTCCCACCCTCCACCTCTACCGTTCCAACCACCGCCAGTTCGAACACCAGAACCATATCCTTGGCGCACGATACCAGCCTTAGAGGAACCGCCTCCATGGGGTCCAGCAGCTGGCCCACCATAGTTTACCCTATCATTAGCTGGGATAGAAGGTGAGTGTGACGTTGCAGGGGCTTCTGCAGATGGTGGCTTATTACGAAGATGTGGAGGAACATATGGAGGCCGCGCAGGGCGAGGCAAGACACTTCTATCAGAAACACCGATGACCGAATTCTCAACAGAATCAGCCCATGAAGTTCCCATTATTGCAAAAAATTTGATTACTGATGACTAGCAAATGTTAGGGAGAAAAAGAAAAAAAAAAAGTCTGCTTTCTGATTGAAAACCCCCTTGCGGATTTGCTTTATAGCGAACTTAGCAGATCACAGCCCTGATCAATCATTATACAATCACAATCAGTCTAAACAGAATATAAAAGTGAAAACGAGAGACTGATCTGAATGATAATCTGTAGCGTACAGCAATAATTCAAACAAGAAATCACGCCTAAAGCAGCCGAAAACTGGAAGAATATCCAAGTTTTGAACTAGGGAAAGGAGAAACAAATTTGAACATGGAAGACCAATCAACTTGGCAAAGACAACTACTAAACATGAAGCTAAAGAATTATCAGAAGATTGAAGAACTTGTCGAACTAAAACATTATAAAAATTTGAAAATTCCAGGCACGTAGATCGAACAAAACATCACAGCATGAAGAGAATGCGGTTGAATACGGTCAAACGTTTTGAGAAAAAAAGAGCAATTCATATTCCGCATGATACCAAGTACATGCAATCAACATCAGATCACAGATCACATGAAAAATAAGGATCCCGGAGCTCCATACCAAATACGAAAGAGCGAACGACGGCCGGAAAGAATTGGTAAATGAGACAAGCTCCGATTGATTCAAAATGAAAGATATTGACTTTGAAATTGGTAAGTCACCTAGCGAAGTAATCGCTTCAAATAGATTATCCAGAATTTCTCACCTTTTCAAATCTATTAAAAACTGATACTTCTATTTTTCCTCTCCCTTTCTTCGTTACCAAACACGCTGAAAGAAAATATCTAAATCCACTGGCTTCCGTGCACAGCGAAAGATGAGCTGCGTGCGTCGTACTTCCTTGATATTTGCCAAATTAATATTTCCATTTTTTCACAGTAATAATTAAAATTGTTCTGCTAACACGTGAAAATAATGCCTTTATTTTATAGTTTAAATTTAATTATTATAATATAAAATATTTTAAATTATTAATAAATATAAAAAATATATCATTAAAAAATATAGTTAATAAATTTTGATTTGATTGTAATAAAAAAATTTATAATTTTTATTGATATATTAATATATAGATAAATAATAATATAAATATGATTTATACAATAAATCAAATTTAAATATTCTATTTCAACCTACGAAATTATGGGAGTTTCTTTTTATACATTCATTTAAACAATAAACAACGTATCGATATCGACAACTTCTGATGGTATAATATTATTTTTCTAATAAAATCGCATTAAAAATAAAAAATATAATTTTGTTTATTAATTTAGTACTTTTAAAAATTAAAAGTTAAAAATTAGAATATTAATTGTAATTAGTTTTTTAAAATTAGTTACTTATTTTTATCTTAAATTCAAATCCTAATTAATTGCCTTAGTTAAATTTCTATCAGTACGTGTGATAAGCTTTAGGCAAAAAGGCAAATATCATTACATATAGAGATGATAGTCACATATCATATAACATTGCAAATGGCTTACTCAGACAATTTATTAGATATTTAGTATGCATAATATTTTTATATCATTAATACATAGAGTTGAAGATGTCATAGGTTGTGATTTTTCTTTTTTAAATGAATCTAACCTCCTAAAATAATGTAGCGAGGCTTGATTGAGGGGTTAGTATTTGAAAATGGTACCCAAACAACTTTTTTGTGATGCCTAACTAGTTATGTACAATAATCATTTTGATGATTTAAACTAATCATTAAAGAAATATTTCAATGGAATGGGAATCTTACCACCTCTGTGCTTGTGCAACTCTTCATAAGTCAAGATCATTAATGGTGAATTTGATAGAGAGATCATATATAATAAATTTATAATCAATCTTACTAATTAGTTTCAATAATTGTATTTATTTGAGGAGCCTTATTAATCATACTATTTGATTGATCTCTTTAATTATTAAAATTAATAATCTAAATTTGATAATTCTTAATTCAGATAATAAAATGATCGGTGAATACCAAGACAAGATAATGTAGCGAAACTAAAGAATTTAAGGTCAAATATTAAGGTGAATAATGAATATTGAGATAAAGTAATGTGGCGAATAAAGTATATCAAGTTAAGATAATAAGATGACTAGGAATATTAAGCCATGATGATGTGGTGGTCAATAAATATAGTAATAAGATTATTATAATAATTTTTAGATAGAGCCATAACTTTTTTCACGATAATAATTTGATTAAGATTAATGTTTATTAATATAAAGATGCTTGAATGAATTGTGATATATCTGACATTATCAATACAATTTTGTAATGAGTGGTGCACTTTGCATATTTTTTCTCAGATTCAAAGAATGACATTATTATTATAATAATAATTCAAGAAAGAATAATATAATATTTTAACTATGGTGCTATTTAATATTCACCATTATGCAATCAATGACAAATACATCATAATATGTGATGTACAATAATCATGCTTATAAATGAAGGATGCATCATGGTAATTTGGGCATCACTTACATCACTTATTAATACTTGTGATTGTACTATCTTATTGATCTCCTTAATTGTCTAAATTGATAATATGATAGATTTTCTAACCATGCAATCTTAAATTAGTATTTTTGATTAATCGGTGTGACCTATTAATTTAGACAATTATGTTGTTGAGCCACTGGATGATAGGAAGAATAACCAACATATGCCAATCGATAATGTTGAATAATAGGTTTCCATTGAGTGGGGACGTTTTGACTCACTAAGCACGTACCTTATATAAAAAGTCCTTGGATAAGATGGCTAAAAAGTAATTATCAAGTAGGAAGACAAATTTTGAGTAATTATTATTATAACCCTTAAAAAATAAGTATTTATTGATAATCAAAATCTAAACATTAGCATTTTTTATATGAGCCAAATAATTCACAATAATAAAAAGAAAGCAAATTTTATGGTCAAATCCATAAATTAGTTTCAAAACTTTTAAGTCAAACTTCCAATATAGTTATAAGCATAAACAAATAAATACTAAAGTAATCATTAAAGAACAAAGTTAGTATTAATATAAAATCCATCCATAAATCTGATTCTATTGTTTTAGACAAAATTTCTTTAAAATTTTCTTGAGAAAAATCATATATGGATTCTTATAATATTTTAATGAAAGTTTTAAGATTTTATATTTTTACCCCTTGCGTTAGTTTGCATGAATCAAAGGAAAAATAACAATATTAAAATTTGGAGCAAGTAAAGGAAAAAAATGATTAATATTACAACACTAACACAATAAATCTATTTAATTTCTTATTTGTTGTAATTATATGCCATGTGTTTTTGTATTACCAAATGTTTTCCTATTTAATTTTCATTTGACAATGTGTAATTTTATCTTCTTTTGTATTAATTGCCTTACTTATTTGTTTGAATCATTTGACCATGTACATTTTTTATGGCTGATTGCATTTTGGCACTTTAAAATAATAGTAATAATTAATGAATTTATTTCTTTTATTTGTTCACATTCCTAATTTTTTATCTTTAACATGTTGTTAATGTCATCTACTCTTCTTTTATCCATTTGTAATTTGCACATTATTGTTTTACTTCAATTTTTTTATTCTATTTAATCTTTCTCCTTCCACTTTTTTTGGTGAAGCCAAAAGGTTAAGCCTAAAAGTCCTTCCATGTAATTTGTTATTATAATTATTAATTTATGTTTGAACTTATTTGATACATTTTATTACAATTTTACTTGTTTATTCATGATGGAACTCAAATTGGATTAAAGATAGGAGGTTAAAAATTATTGATATAAAATTTTTAACCTTAGAGGCATAATGAAGCTTCTAAAAATATTGAAGCTATTTTTAGCATTTGTTTTCCTTTCATGTGTTCTTTTTTTCTTGAATTTTTATTTTTTAATTTATTTTGTCATTTTTGTTTATGCAATTTAGATATTTGATTTTTTTTAGATTTGTTAAAATTCTAAAAATTTAATTTTTGATGGGATTTTTAAAGGTTTGATTTTTTTTAATTTTTCACCATCACTAGAAATTACAGCCATGATGAAAACTAATTTTTTTTCCTTTTATGATTATGACATGCTTTTATATTTATTTTTTTTCACTTTAATTTTAGAATATTTATAGCAAGTAATAGTTTACTCTATAGTTTTTTTCTATAACCAATTAAGTGTTTGATGAGATGCTTTCAAAATTCTTATTTATTTGATTGATTACTCTATGATTATGACTTACTTTTACAAAATTTGATTGATTTATCTAACAATTGATAATATTTTTTTATATATGTATATTTGCAAGAATTTTTCTTCAACTTTAGTTAATAATACATGAAGTTAATTATATGCAACAATATTTGTTAATTGAAAAGAAGTCTAAATATGATGAGATGGTAATTAAGAGGGATTTATGTCTATATTTCCCTTTGTAATTGTATAAAAAAAATCTTCTCTTTTTCAATGTTAAAAAAATAGAATGGTAACTTATAACTTTTTTTATAATTTTACAATTTGAGAAGATGTCATATGATTAAAGACATATTGCTAATGTTTATTTAGATGCCTTTTTAATTACAAAAATACCATCTATTCATGCATATCCAAAGATATACTTCATTATTTAAAGAAAAACATAATTAGCTCAAAAGGTGAAATATTTTCAACAAAAAGGATCATAATGATGTAGATATTGAATGGACTAAAATAAAAAAAAGAATAAGCCTTTTACATATGGAGTAGTAAAAAGGTTTTTAATTTCTAGCTATCATATTTGTTGTTTACATTAATTCTCCGCACAAACAATTTAATTTAAAATGTTTACATTTCTCACAAATCTTAATAAGTTTTTTCATATAACCCCCGTACACACATCACATCTCCCTTGTACCTTAAAAATTTAGCCAATATTAATATTTATATCATAAAAATATTTATTTAATAAAGGATCTTAATCTTAATCTTATTCTAAATTAAAAAACTAACTTAAATAAAACTCATAATAGAAAATAGTCATAAATTAAAAATAATTAGAATTTAAGTTAAACCTAATATTCTCTACCTTGATATGAATTACATTATCTTTATCAATATTCATGCTCTATTTATTGGCAAATGAAACCAATCACAAGGTGCTAATTATGAGAATTTTCTATTATTACAATTACTTTAAATTATAACAATTATCTTTTTATTAATTAGTTACACTCCAATTCAGTGTCATAAGTTTCATTACACTATAATAAATTAACACTTATACCATAGTTAAAATTGCGGCTTAAGATTAAAAATTTCATGACTAGTTATTTAACTATAGAAATACTAGTTAAGTAGTCTTGTGGTACAAATGAGCGTGGCAATGAAGTCGCCATAGAAAAAAGAACTTGTGATATAAATAATTTTTTTTTTACTACAGGTTCACTCATAATTAATAGATTTTTCTAATCACAAGTACAAATGTGGTAGGAAAAGTATATTCATGACTAGTAACTCATATTGCCACGAATAGAATCATGATAAATAAATAAATAAAATTATTATAAAAACCAATGTGATTGATTAAAATAATTTTTATATATTCAAATTGAATTAATTATCTAACTAATTTAATTCGATGTTATCTTATCATTTTATTTGCACATATGTTGAAATGCTAGTGTAAATCATTGAAATTTTATCTATCTAAGAATTACAAATTGCATTTACAAAAAATCGAATATGAATTTCCAAGTTATGGAATGTCAAGTTTTACCATTGTGATAATTTACTTTTTTGGTATGATAATAAAATATATTTTATATAAAATTTCAATTGATCAGTTGACTTTAAAAATAAAATTACACTCATATGACTCTAATTATATAATAAAATATTATATAAATACATATAATAAAAATACACTAATACTAAAATGCTTTATGATTTTATTTTAAAAAATATTTTTTATAAACTGAATTGCCATTTGTTTTATTACTATTTATCCTTTACAAATGTCTTATATCAATTTTATCTCTCATTATCAATTCTTATTTAACTTAACCAACTACCGTTATGCATTAATATTCATAATCATTATCCATACAATTAACTTTATCTATCTTCTTCATGTAGTAAATAGAATAAAACCAAGCTTTTATTGTCCCAATTTATTACTCTCCTACTTGATCCAAATCTATTCTAATATAAGTTGTTGATGAAAATATTCCATTCCCAAACACATAAATATCAAACAATTTAATTAATTAAAGTAGTGCAAAAACACATAAATAATTTAATATGGAAAAATCCTAAACTCTAAGGAAAAATCACGAATGAGAAAGAATTTACATATTAACAAAATGAAGATTTTCAATCATAACCTTACAACTTTTCAGCTACTATCCCTATATCTCTCATAAAATTATATAAGGATTCCACATAACCCTTATAGACACTTATATCACATCTCTATTATCCCTTTAGTCAATATAAATATTTATATCTTAGAATTATTAGCATTTTTTGCACATGTACCTAGCTCTTAACAATTAAAATTTTATTTTTGTTTTATTTTCCAGCCAATTTGTTTCTATTTAAGTAAAAGACATACTAAAGTGCATGCCATACTTCATATGTTGATTAATAAAAAAAACCCATTTTGTTAGACTAATATGTTATTTTGTTTTATGTAGGTTATGATATTGACAAGTTTTTCACCATATTAAATGGCATTTAATGAAGAATTATATAATAAAATCACTTAATATTTTAGTTTATGACATTTTTCAAGCTTATAAAATGCCTTATTTTATGCACATGGAATGTGTTGAATTGCAATGCTATAATCACAACAACTCAGGTGAAACTTTCTTAGTATGTAATCAAATAGTACAATAACTTCATAACTAAAGTGAACCAAGTTGAGGTTAGTTCTTTAATTTATTCCTTATACTTTTTCTATGCAATTATAGAAGGTTAAGATTATTTAGCAATATTTCTTATTTTTCAATCATTGTTATTGTGCCAACTTTTAGCTTTATAAAATAATGAAGGCTATAATTTAAAGTGTTAATTATTAGTTAAAAAGTTCTTAATTCAATAACTATCGATTATAAAAGCATTTATGTTCAACCACTCCATAAGGATATCAAAGGAAATAACACTTTACATTTATTTTAACCTTACAAACTACTCCATAGATACCATTAACTCTGATGAGATCATTACTCATTACATAACAAGCATAAATTGATATAACCATTCATGGTAACAATTTTACCAAATGATTTTATGAACACATTATATTCTTTATCCTTTAGATTTTGAGATATTTTAATATTTGGATATCATAAGCATGTAATGAAAATAAAAATTTATATATTTAGTCTTTTATTGTCAAATAAGTACCATGGATAATAATATGAGTAATTAGTAAGACTATCCCAACCAGAACTTTAGAATTGGTTATTAGTATAAACTTACATAAATTATGCTTCTCTTTCATTTTATATAGTTAAAACATAATAAATTAATGTTGTTATGTTAAGATATATTTCTAGTCTTAATGTAGTATTAAGATCTTAGTATTATTCCTCTATTATATTTTGACGAGTCATATATTTTGACATTTGATTAAAGGATGCTACGCCTTGAAATAATTTAAGTAATAACAAAAAAATTATTCAATTGTTTGAAGGTCATAGAAAAAAGAATTTGAAATCACACCAATTTATAGCCTTAGAATTGAGTATAAGAATTTACTATAACTAATTATAAAAATCTTTCAAAATTTTCAAAGGTCTTAAAACTTTAATATGGCATTCATTGAATGTTTTGAGTATAAATAAAACTTTAATTTGTATTAGGTTTCATTCAATTTCGTCCTCTAAAATAAAGTTTATATCAATTTAATATCTAAAGATTTTCATCTAGGATATGGACTAAAATTTAGCTTGGGCTTAAATTTTCAAAGACCAAAATGATACAAATATCACTTTATAAACAAAAATTGATAGAAACCTAGCATTTTGAGAACTAAAACAAGGTTTTAGCCTTTATAATACTTTGATCAAGTTGAAAATATAGCTATCATCGCTAAAATTTTAAGAATTTATATTCGTTGCAAACTTTATGAATTTAATTATTTTTTATGAAAGTTTCATTATTAACAACATTGAAGACTTAGTTCAAAAAGAGTATATAGAGATTTTGTTTAAAAATTTTAAAATCTAAAATTACCAAGATGACTTTAAGCCTAAAACATCTAAGAAAAGTATGAGAGAACTTTCTAAGTAAAAATGCCTTAGAAGGTAACTATTACTACCTTTCCTCTTTCCTTTTATTTTTTCCTTTCCATTTATCTTTTCCACTCCACATTTTACTTTTTCTGTTGGAGCTTTACATAAACTTCCTTTCTTTAGAATTCTTAGGGTTTTTCAATTTTCTATTGGAGTTTTATATAAACTTCCTCTCCGTAGAATTCTTAAGGTTTTGTTTTTTAATTTTTATAAAATTTATACATATAAATATCCTCTATTTTCTTATCAATATTAGATAATTAGTTTTCAATTTTAATAATTGAAATTAAACTTTTTAACTGTAAAAGTTAGATGTCACTATTTGAACCAATTTGGCACATAAGAATTTGTTGAAAACTAAAACTCAAATCTTCATCATATTTTTATGATGTTATTGTTAAAGTTGAAATAAGTAAAGAAACTCTTAGGAAAATCAAATCCTAACTTGCCTTTATTTGTCATAGTTTTAGTTAAAAGGTACTTAGAAAAATCATGTACTATTTCGAGCTAAACAGTCTTGAGAAATATTAGTAAATCATTTTCTACTTAATTTATGGTTATTTGATAATGTTTTTCCAAATTTTTACCTTTATGGGAATGTTGATTTATAATTATTTGGTTGTCTAAAATTTGAATTATTTGGTAAAATTAAAAAATGAATTAAATGAAGTAATATTTTGTAATGAAATTAAGCCTTAGTGTGAAAATGACTTCTATCAAGAAATGATGTGTTGATGTTGTAAATCACATCTTAATGATTGAATTAATGTATTCATGCTGGAATAGATGTGTTATTGATGAAAGAGGATATTGATGTTATATTATTTGAAAACCTCACTAAAAAAAGTTTAAAAGGGGAATCAAGGTTGGTAATATAGTAGCCATTCATTAATTATGTGGAATATTGATTTAATGATGTATTGAAATTGAATATTTATCACTATATATGGTGATAGATTATCAAGTTATGGATAGTCTTGACAAATGTGATAGTTATATGAATATTGAGTTATGTTTTCACATGTGATACCATGTTCTTAATGACATAAAAAAAATAGTATTATGATTGTAAGGTACATTTATGATACTAAAATACTTTATTTGACATTAAAAATTTATGATTATTTATGGTAATAAATTATCGAGTTATGGCTAGTTCGACAAATGTAATGGTTATGTGAATGTTAAGTTATTCCTTTACATATGACACCATATTCTTAATGATATAAAAATATGGTGTTGTGATTGTAAGGTGTACACTTGTGATGTTTGAACTATTTATTTAACATTTTGATGTTTTTAAAAGTACATGTTCAGCATAAATATGTAATGTGTTTTGAAGAAACTTGTTGAGAAGAAGGAAATATTAATTAAATTATAACCTTAGCTAATGCATTTAAAGTTTGTAGGGATAAGACTAGTGTGGAGGGACTTGTTTAAATATTTATAAGGAGCTTATTAATTATTTTTGTTATTTTTATGATATTAAACTTAGTAATTTTACTAATATCTCTTTCTGACTTGAAAAGTTCGTGGTTCCCTATAAAAGTTGCTTTAAATGACTTATTGGTAAGATTTTGATGATTTTATATATTTATATGCTTTTGGTGGAAATATCTTTACATTACTTATAGTAGAATAGTTAATTATTTTACTTATTTCTATGTTAATTTGTATTAAGAGTACAATAGAAATATAATCAATAGGATATTTTATTTATAACATAAATTAAGTGAACTATTTCCTCACAAAATTTTTAGACTTGCTCCTTTATAAGCTATTTTTTAGATACTTGGGCAAAAGCACAACAATTTCCTACAAAGTAAAATGGCAAATTCTATGAAAACCACCATGAACTCGTAGGCAACTACTATGGAAAGTTCATTTACATAATCCATTTCTATTATATGGCTAATTTAATTATGACAAGTTGTGAGCATCTATAAGAGATGGAAATAGAACCTATTGAAGGTCCCAGTGCATTGCCCTCGATGGTAATAAATTAAATGAAACTTCGTAAGGCCTTACAATATAAAATTTGAACTTATTATGTGTAAATATTGTATGAACTTTAGAAGCCATTATTTTAAAGAGAAAGTCATCAAAACTCTAAATCTTGGGCTTGTTTGTGCTTGAATTTAATGGAATATGCTCTAAAAGCTAATTATAAGATGATTATATTAGCATACATTGTATTATATTTTTTTATACATAAGGTATTTCAATTATTATATTTAATATTATATCTACATAATAAAAATAAATAAGATATTTATCCTTGAAATAATTAATACTATTCTTAAATATCTTTAGTTAAGTATGATAATGATGACAACAACAATAACAATAATAACCAATATGCATATTGGTTGATAACTAACTCTTATTGATTATAGATATAAGATATTAAGATAAAACTTAGGTATATATTAGAAAATAAATGTACTAGGTAAACTCATCATGAGAATACTATATAGATCATTATGTGAGTGTTATAAGCATTTTTCACAATGATAGTGATATATGTGGTCTTTTAACTTAAAATCACTACAATTTTTCATAATGTTATATGCTTTGATGTCATTTAATGTCATTTATAGTAAAGTTGATTTAAAAATAGTGATTGGGTAGTATCATAAATTATATGGAGAGATATGAGTGATCTAAATAGGATTTTGTCTCTCTTATATAAAAGGAATGATTTTTGTGAGACTTTTACAAAATGCATAGAATGCTCAGATAAATTAGTATGTGATATTTATTCATTTATTTTGAATTAGTAAGAATAAAAAAATGCATAAATTAAACTATAAATGGGGTGACATATTCCATGCCTCAAGTTTGACTTGGACATCTAGAGTAAAATGGATTGAATTACATGAAACATTAGTAAGAGAATATGTCAAATCACTAACATTCTCACTCCTTGGTTGGTAGTAACATATTACTAAATACTACTCATTGTCTATAATATTGTAATAGGATTTTAAAATTATTATCAGTATAATGAGAACCTATAAGGTTCCATACAAAAGTGAGTTAAATATTACGGTCACAATATAATTAAGAACACTTACTTAAACTAAAGCTTCTAATTGAGATAAGCCTAATATGATTAAGCTTTACTAAGTAATAATGCAATACAATTAGATTATACTTAAGTAGCATTAAATATGAGCTAATTACTACCTATAATCATTATTAAGCTTAATCAATAATCAGAGCCCAATTCTTTGTTAAGGTAATTCCAGTTAGTAATCAAGATCAATTTTTTCCTAAAAGATAAATTATTCTATCTAGATAAAAATCTCAGCTCTCTTATTTGATACAAAGTGTCTAGGGTTGAGAGGAACTAAAAATGATTCTAAAATTAAAAAAAACTTGTAGTTATCATTACATTAAATTAAGAGCAATTTCATTCAATTTGATTGGAATTTTGATTACTCACATGGATGTAGTAGAGGCGTTACTTCTTGGATGACATTTATGATTCGTCATTATGAATTTATGTTTGTGATGAACTATATTCATGCATTTGTGATTTTGTTGTTTAAATTATGCATTTGTATAAAAAATTTCATTCATGCATTTGCGTTTATCAAAAGTAAAAGTATATTTTATAAATTTGATTGCATTAAGATTGACTGACTCGAATTCTTTCACATTACAAAAGTATAAATTTTAATACTAGTTTATGTTTCTTTCATATAAATATATTGATAAGCTTAAAAAATTTATTTATTTTTTGATGTGTTTATTCATTTGAAACATAACAAAACTGGCATATGTCATTATTGTTAACCACTTCTCTTAGTTATGCTCTTACTCTCAACATTTTTCATTAATACTAGAAGTTTTTTTTAATAAAAGGTAGTAGCAATGGCATTTCATCCCTTTTTTTTTACTTTTGCTAATTCTTTTTCATTTCATTATTTCAAGTTTCGACTTTTTTCCATCCATAGTGGGTAGATGTAATTTTTCTTTAAAGATTTGATTCTATTTAGCATTATTTTATTCTAACTTATACATTCAAAATGCTTAAATAACTTAAAACATATTTAATGCCTAAATTTTCTTAAAAGGCATCATAATTGCAATTTTTCTAATAGTTATTAACTTTGATTTACATTGCCTACTTTTGATTACATAATCAATCGCTCTTATTAGTTGATAGAATAAGAAAAGAGGAGTCGATAAATTAGAATTAGATGATGTTGATGATCTGCATAATAGTAGATTAGTGTTTCTTACTATTTTGAAAGTTATACTTGAGAAAATATTCTATAACATGGTGATTATTAATATTGAATATCAAAGATAGCAAGTTAATGATAAAAAGGTTGCTAAGCCATAACTTTAAGTTTATAAATTAAAATTTAAAAATAAAAGTTTGAACTAGCAAATGGGCAAATTAAACACTATATTGAATTAACTTATTGAGGGATTTCAAACATTAAAATCTCAAAAATAAAACTTTGCACTTAAGCTAAAGCCCTCAATCGATAATGTAATTAGAATCAATTTCATGGAAATTAAAAAAATGGTATCAAATAAGTGCTTTTAAGTTTTTAATTTTATTGATACAAATTTTACCCTTTTAGTTTTAATTAAGAATAAAAAGGTGAAATTTTTTTGTATAATTTATAGTTAATTAAGATATTTTAAAGCTTAATGTACATAACTTAACTTCAGTAAAAGTATAGTTAATAAGATTTGATGTTGCCTTTTTTATTTCAAAGTATTAAAAAAACCCCCTTCGTATAGTAGTCAAGCTTGACTTGTATTATATGGTTTTCAAGCTAACTAAGCGATGATAGGTGCAACATAAATTTGACAAGTTACTATCACTTGCTCAAATGAAGGATTGGAAACTTCATGCTAGGATCAACTTAAGGAATCATATTCTACAAAAAGTGTACAATAATGTTTAGTCAAATATTAAGATAGATCATGGATTAAGTTGTAATTGCAAATATCCTTTAATGCCAATATAGTTGATGCTAGTTTACCACCCTTAGAAGTGCATGATGAAGAGTGCTATTAGAAAGTAACAAAAGTTCACTACTAAGTATTCAAAAAATTTACCATGTAATAAACTTGCTATAAAGATGTTATGCAATAACTAAATTCTTATGATATCTTTCACTAGCATGATAAATTTATGTTTCATGCATCTCAATATAGATTGGAACTATAATAAAAATTCATGAGTTAATATTGATTATTGAATTTGCTATGTTATTTTGAGTGTTTTATATGAAAGATTATGTTTGATTATTTATTTTCACATCATTTTAGTAAAATTGTTGAAATAGACATAGATCTACAAACAGATCCACAAGCTTACAAAAAAAAATACGAATTAATACACATAAAAAGTGAGTCCATTTAAATACGGATACAGAGTAGTGTAGTTTGTGCAACCTAACTAATATTCATCTAATCAATTAAATACCTACTCTTAAACTTTAATTTTTTATCTTAAATCAATTTTACCTACATTAATTATTTCTAAGTTAACAATTTTGTTTTCAAATTAATAATTCAAAATTAACTAATTTTTATTATAATTTATTTAATCTTTAATTATTTGTATGGATTAAGCATACATTAAATACATAGTTTTTTATTTTATAATTATTATTTTAGGTTTAAAAATATTTTTTTAAAAAAGAAAAGTCTTTATACTTGATCAGTAAGTCTGTAATCTATAAATTTTAAAACTTGGACTCTTATTTGAGGATTTGTAATTTTCATAGACTAAACTCGATCTAGTTTATTTATGATTAATCTACAAATAAATTGGATAAGACTATTTAAAAATTATACACTTTAACTTTCGTACAAGTATATGGAGTTATTAAATATGTTAATTTGGCTTATCCGTACACTAATCCATGTGGATAAACTTTAAACAAGTTGGGCATAATTGACTCATGATTATATGAGTTAAAAAAAATGAAAGCACTAATTTGGTCCTATATATTTCATAAGTAAACAAATCAACTCACAAGTATTTTTTAAATATTTTTATTTTTTTAACCTTTAAATAATAAAAAATTAAAATACATTTCAAAATATCATATATACATTTATAAATAAGTCATAATATATTTAATATTTATATACAATTTTAAAAAAATACTATGCATATATAAATAAATCATAAAACACTTATAAAATAAAAATATAATTTACAAATAATTTATAATACAACCCTACATAACTAAAAATAAGATAGTGAAGTATAGTTTTGTTTAGGGTTAAATCTAAATAAAAAAAGTAAGAGATTAAAAATAAAAAATAAATTACAAGTTAGCCTATTTTGTCCTCAAGTTAGTTTGCATGGACTACAGGCTAAACAAACTATGCCAATTTTAAGCCACATTTACATGGGCATATCTTTTAGAGACCTTATTCTAAAAAAATCTTGTAGATAAACAGGTTGACTTATGAATCAATGCCTATTTCAACAGTTATACAAGTGTGTAAAGTTTCTCTCTTTGATTCCTATTTGCTTGTCACAACTTAACCTTAAGATATGTAACTAGTGTAAGGATTTGCCCTCAACAATTAACTACTAATCTTACTAAAAAATATATACAATGTAATTATGAAAATGCATTATCATGTTTTAATCCTTAATGGATATAAGTAATCCTAACTATAAAATGTAAATGAATATAAAATCATTATACAGTGGATAAGTACATATACCATATCTATTCTAATCGTCTAGTGATTTACTTTAGTGCTAGAATGCTTGAATAGACTTATTTCCATCTTAACAAGCAACAAATGAGTATATAAGAAAAAGATTCCCTATAAAAATAGAATAAGTTTTCACATAAAACTCAGTAAGTAAGCAAGAGTAATACAAATTAAATTAAATGTAATTTTGATGTTTAATACGCTCATTATCCATTCCTTTGTATAATCTATATAAAGAAAGAAAAGAATCATTATACTTCTTTTTAGAAAAAAGACTATTTAATAATTAGTTTACATTACGAGGGAATAAACACAATGTAAATGATGTAAACTTTAGCCATTATTGCCTCACCTCCCTTGTAACATTACACTTAATGGAAGCATTTCAATCATTGGACTATTACATTTAGGGGTGGAAATTGATTGGTTAGGGTCGATTAAGCAACTTAATTCCACTCTGACCGAACTAAATCGATTACTAAAAAATATAAATCAAATCCAACCGAATAATACTCATTAACCGAGTTTAACTGATCAAGGCGGTTTATAAGCGGTTAAAGACGGATTCGGTCGGGTCTATTATTACATGAGAAATACAAATTGAAGGAATGATTTGAATTGAAAAATCTAAAATATTCTTAAAATAATATCATTTTTTAGAATTTTAGCAAAGTTTTCAGTCGGATTCAATTAGTAACGGTTAGTGCACTTTCACTCACAACCAATCGAACCCAAAAATATTTTTCATTTTCTATTCCGAAACAAACCGAAACCTTTATTTAATTCGCCTTCGACTGCTTATTATCAGGCGGTTACAGGCGGTTAGTATCAGATTAAAAAAAAACCCACCCCTAATTACATTCATATACATAATCTCTTTAGACATTCACAACCGTACATCTTATATACAACATAATAATAATACATAACTTATCTAGTTCAAGAGATTTAATTCAAAGTAACTAAATATAAGTACAATTAAAAGTTAAAAAACCTCCTGGTGACTCCTAATCATCTTTATCCTTCACAAACCTAACCTTATCCCTTTAAAGTCTATCTTATTCATTTACAAATATTTATTAAATTTAATTTCATATTCTTCATAGACCTAACCTTATCCTTCTAAACTCCCAATCATTTTCATCCTCCTTTTTCATAATTTCCATTATAACAACATCCTATACTAGAAATTAACCTCAAAGTTCAAATATTAATGCATCCATACACTAAATATATAATTATATAAGCCATTTATCATCATAACATTATAGAATATTAGAAAATATACAGATTTGAGAGAAATAGGGCAATCATTAACTTTAAGAGGTCCAAAGGCAAAATTTAGTACTTATAATCGATTATGTAGTTAACTATTTCTATCTAAAGAATAACTTTGCAGGCTATAGGCTTTGAGAAAGTAAGTTTTTTGGTATAGTTGACTATGAGATCATTTTCATATATTTTTCTAGATTTTTACTATTCATTCAATAATTTAGCCATAAACTATCGACATACATAATCTCAAACTTAGAAAAATCATTAAAATGAGCAATAACTTGATTATTTAAACCAAAATGAGCAAGAAAACTAACCACAAATGAAACCTACATCAACTAATCATTAAATGAATAAATTTCATTAACTTAACTTCAACAAATCTAAACCATGCAAAACTAGTTTAATCTAAGTAAATTGTCTATTTACCAAGTTATGAAAGCAATAATTGAAGAATGAAATTAAGAACACTTAGTTTCTAATATAGAAAATAAACTAAGTTTAAAAAAAATAGACTAATTGATCCAAAATCCCTATTTTTTCATTTAAAGTTACAAATCTCCAAACTGACCACCTAAAAGTTATACTTTTGGAGAAATTACCTTGTTTTAGCTGAAACTTAATAATGATTGAGTGGAATTTATAACCCGATCTTGTTAAAATTGAAGTAGAAAAAGGATAGAAGGTTAATTGTTGTTGAAGAATGGATGAAAAATGGTAAATGCTAAGGGCTTTTAATGGTTTAATAAAGAAATAACGAAGATAATTAAGGGTAAAATTGAAAAGAATTTTTTTAAATTCTTTAGACATACATTTATTTAATTCTAACAACACTTTAACCTTAAATATTTTATTTCTTCCTTTCATCATTATTCCACCTCATATTTTATCACAAAATTATATTATTCTCTGTAAAACTTTCACATTAAAATTAATCAAAATAAACAAATAATCAATCCCTATGCAAAAAATATGTTTTTATATAAATTTTAATTTTTTAAGAATGTAACATTACTATTAAAAAAATAACCATTTGATTTTGTATGACTTTGTAATTTTGAATAGTTTGAAATAACTTTATTATCTTTTACTACATTGTACGATGGTATTTATGGACAATTTGAATTTATACAAAAGAATGAAGGCCCATAGCATAGCTCAAAATAATGAGCAATTATGTTTTAAAATATGATATTGTATTAAAATTGAATAAAAACATGATTACCTTAAAAGTATTAATGAATTTTTTTATACATTAATTGCCATAATTTTAAAATTTAAATTTTTAAACCTTTTTGTAGTTAGGTTACACATATATTATGTTTGTTTGCAATAAGCTAATGAAAAAGAGGAGATGATAAAAGAATATAAAAAGAAAGGATAGCACTTAAATCTTTAAAATTATAAAAATAATATTTTTATATAAAGTGAATATTAAATTTATATTCATATAATCATACAAACTTGTTTAACACATGAAACTAGTCATCCTTAGCTTATTAATATATCGAAGCAAAATATTTTTAAATAATATTTAATGTATATGACCATATATAAAACCCTTTCTTTAAGGATAAAAGTTAGCCTTAATATTCATACATAATGTTTTTAATGATCATTCTGTAAATTTAAATTGCCTAATATATTTCAATTAGTGTTCTAAATAATTTAACTAAAACATCAATCAAATACATATAGGTCTTTTCATGTATTTACAAACCAATATTAAGGGACTATTGATTTCCAAATTATAACACTTTTGTTTTTACAATTTATTTTTTCAATCTTATTTCTTTCAAAGTTTGCAAAACACTTGTTCAAATCTACCCTTAGCTTAGTAATTGCTTTCTTAATCCATTTTTCCACATGAACATATAATTTTTTAAATTATTTTTACATAATTCATTAGTACATATTTTTATAATTTTGTATGAATTTTACATATCTTTTTTAATTATTTCATTATAAATTATAAAATTTTGAATATATTTTAATAGAACTTTATTAATGGGATTTTGAAACCCAGTATATTTATTTACATGTAAAATTTTATATACAATTTTTACCATAATTTTTAGTAAAAGAGAATCAATATACAATATGTTTATAAGTTTCATAAATTCTTTCAACAATACTTGTACCATAATAAAGCATTGACCATTGTATATACATTTAATTTAAATGTTAGGAATGCATATAATATTATTTCAAAAAAGAACTAAAACATCTACAAGTTGTATGAAATAATTGCAAATTGATTGGTCGATTAATTAATTAAACAAGAAACTCATACATGTTATAACTATTTTCATGATTGAATTAATTTTAAATTGAATTGAAAGGATTGATCAAGATTGAGGGAACTAGAAACAATTTTGAAATATTACTTAATTTTTTTTGTTAAATTACTTTGTTAATTCTTGTAGTTTTGCATAATTTTTAATTAAGTCATTATACATATAAATTTATTGTGTTAAATTATGTTAAATATATAATAAAGAAATTTTAATTTTAATTTTAATTTTTCAATTTGTATAAATTTTATCTCTTGCAAATTTCTAATTAACTTGTTAATTTTTGTTAAATACGAGGCTTGGTATCTTTCTTTGATCTAATTTAGGGTTTCTTCTTGATTTAACAAAGAAGAGGGCATTTATTCTTAATCTTTTAATTCAATTGGAGACTTGGAATCATTTTTACAAAGGTTTCACTTGATTTCTTGAAGTTTTTTACTTCTTAAAGTAAGGGCATTAGTCAACTAATATTGAATAAATTATCATTTTTTGCTAGATTGATTGAAACCAATTACCATTACATTTCAACTAAAATTAATTGCTTGAAATCTTTTGATCCATTTTAATCACGTGAGTTAGTTTTAGTCAGTTTTAAAGGGCCTTTACTAAAGTAGTTAAGTTTAAGTTTTCCTTACACTAGTGAAGTAATAAAATGGATGATTTGTTATAGAACAAATATAGGTAAAGAAAAGAAAAATGGTGCCATTTTATTACATTTTAACTCTAAATTCCCTAAGGGAAGAAAGAGCAAAAGAAGAATTCTAAAATTAGTTAATCTAAAGTGCAATACAAGTAAAAAAAATTAATTAATTAAGACTTAATAAAAGTAAAAAAATTTGAAATTGAAATCAACAATCAAATTATGACAACAGAACAAACCCAAACCATCACAGATAATGAAACAATTGGATAATAATAATTTGGTGCAGGATCAAACTAATAAAGACAAAGATATTTAAAGAAATAAGTATTCACCTTAATTGACCAATGAAAGAATATAGAATGCAATACTTTTAGAGAAAGAAAGAATTTTATACTAGGCATTTACCTATGTTTAGTTGTTTATTAACAGATAATTAAACTTAATTAATCATATTTGGGTTTAATTAGTTGCTTAAACTTAAATTATAATATTTTGATCACCCTTACCTAGAAGTATTTTTCGTTGTAAAAGCATTGATTCTTTATTTGTCAAAAAGTGAAGCTTTGTACTTGATTTTACTTTAATGAGAAACTTGGAGTCATGTTCTTGAAAGTTTTACTTGAATTCTTGAAGTCTTTTGCTCCTAGAAGTTGTTAAAGAATAAAGATTTTATACTTAATTTCATGCTTTATTAGGAGACTTTGTATCATCCTTTTAAAGTATTTGTTTGACTTTCAAAATTCTAGAAAACTTCCTCTTGGAAGGTTATGACTTATGGAAACTTCCATTAGTACTTTCTAAGCATTCTTTAATTTCTCTTTTTTCATTTTTTCCTAGAAGTTATGAAGGATTTTTTTGTAGGAAAGTACTTAAGAGTTTTTTCTTTTAACTTATGAAAGCTTTATGTTATATCTTCAATCTTTTTCATTAATAGGCTTAGTGATTCAAATACCTTTTTGTTAGATATACTTGAAAGTCTTTTCTCTCTTTATTTATAGAGACCTATATCTCTAATCTTTTCTTTAAGGGGCTTAAAGAATTAAATACTTTTATATGGAAAGTATTTAAGAGTTTTCTCTCTTTTTACTTATTGAAAACTTCTCAATAGATTAAATGACTTGTAAAAAAAAGGGACTAGTCGCACTTATTAAGTGCACTTTGATGCCTAAGTTAGTAATAATTCTTGAGAAGGTTAAAATAGAATGGGCATTAAAGAGATTAAAGTAGAAATAGAGTACCTATTTATAAGTTTAGATAGGACACAAAAAAATGTAGGCATAGGGCCCATTTTGAAAGATTCTTGGCATATACACTTTTGGTATAATTCTGGGCCAACCATAGGTGGACCCATGTTCCCATATGGTTATTTTGCTAAAAGTAATTTTGTATATATGTGCAAATGTAAGCCATAATGCTTATGCAGCCAAAAGTGAATACTTGATTTATGTAGTAATCATGTCTAATTGGGTGGCAATGGTTCATAAGAAGTATTTAATAGTTTGTTCCTTGTTATTTACAAAACCTTTAGGTCCTCAATCATTTTCTTTTATTTCTTATAAAGTTCAAGACTTTGCTTTTAAAAAACTAGAAAATCCTTTATTTAGCTATAAAAAGTCTTCTACCCTTTTTAATTGCGAATCCTTAACCTATTTATAGGCTTTAAGGGAAAATACTTAGTTTAATAGGTAAGTTATATATTTAGACCCTAAATATGTCATAACTTTATAAAATTTAAAATACTTTTTAAAAATATTTTTATATAAGAGTAATAAATTAGCATAAAGAAATATGGAATAAAATTCTATGTGAAATATCATTAATTATTTGAATGGATTTGAAATGAGAATCTTATATGATTAGGCTAAGAAAAAATAGATGGAATGAAATGTTTAAAGGTTAATTGTGATTAGAAGAGAGTAAGTGAGTATAAAGAAGATTTAGGACATTTTTCCTAAATTGCTTCTACCTTTATTTTATTTTTTTAATCATTAAACTTTAGCTTACTTCTCATAATCCTTATTTTTTTATAAAATTTATAGCACCATTCTTCTTTTTTGTTCTCTCATTTATATTATCTTTTTCTTCTTTTTTCCTGATTTAAAGTAAAAAAAAGTCAACCTTCACCAAATTATTTATACAATTAAGGTAAGATCACTATAATAGTTAAGTCCTGTTGGAAAAATATAAAAGGATATAAATCGAATTCATACATATCAGAATATTAGAAATATACAATGAAAAAATTCAAGATTCAATGTTTGCTTTTATTGGTTGTATTGGTAATAATTTAGAAAGATAATCTTGTTTACAACTTAAATCTTCTTTTGTGTGCAAAGAGAAAAGAGATAGAGTTTCTTAAGCATTCATATGAAGGCTTTTGTTAACCAACCCTTTAAAATTCTTTCTTCTGTATATTTATAGGCATTTCTTGGGTTAAGGTATGGATCGAGTTATTGACCTATTTTGGGTGACCCATATCTATGATTCAACAAGTCTTTTTTTATTTTCTTTTGGATGTGAAAAGATTTGAATATTTTAGTAGAAAAGAGGAAATATAAACCATAACCTCAAATTGGATGATTTTGAATGATTAGGAATAACTAAATATCATCTTAGCTTCTAAATACTTCTTCCAAATAAGATGAGTGAATATTCTAACTTATCTTTAAAGATTAAATTGAATTGCTTTAAATATGAAATGAGTTTTTTAGTTTTTGATAGTTATATGAGAAATCATTAGATTGTGGTGTTTAATTTGATTTTATTATTGAATTTGATTTGAATAAGGTGTTATTAATGATTTATGATGGTGTGGATGTGGTTAATGGCATTATAAATGCATTTGGATGGAATTAAAGTTAAATGAATAGTGAGATCATGCTGGAAATCCATGGAAAATGATGTAATAGTCGATTATACCCTAACAACTTCTTTTTTAAATTAGCACATGTATGCAATGTTTTGTTGATACAATTTAATGAATGTTTTATGAACCATTTAAATTTATATTTTATGTGACAAATAATATAGAAAAATGATAAAATTTTATATATTATTTTAATTTCAATTTTGTATGGAAATTAAAATTCATTTACCTTACAATTCTAAATTTTAAAGTTATAAGAGTTTAATTAAAATTTGAGTAAATTCATGAGATTGAGTTTAGGAATTTATTTATTTTTCTAAAACTTACCTTTAAATTATTTATTTTGTATTTTTTAATTATAATATAAATTTTTAATAGATATACCAGATAAATGATTATAATTACAAAATTTTGTTAATTATTAACTTCTTATAAGGCTTACAATGATTTTTATTTAT
This sequence comes from Sindora glabra, assembly GCA_020226215.1. Taxonomy (NCBI): domain Eukaryota; kingdom Viridiplantae; phylum Streptophyta; class Magnoliopsida; order Fabales; family Fabaceae; genus Sindora; species Sindora glabra. Next base: position 58,790,795 of record CM035233.1, read on the forward strand.
TATATTTAATAATTTGTATGTTACAAATTTAAATTTACAAATAACATTATATATTAATTATTTTTATATAACATAATTTAATAATTTTTAATTGTGATGTTATTATACAATTATTGTTTAACGTTTGATCTAATTGATTAGGGTTGGAAAACCAGTGGGTAGGGCTAATTATAGGCCTTACGCTAATCACTCACCTTTATTTATAGCTTAAAAAATTTCAATTGAAACCTCCCTCCTTGAACATAGAAGCTAATTGGACCCGTAACCAATGGTATGAACAATTTCCATTAGGTTCAGGTGAGTTTTTACTAACCCAAAATAGGGAAATTAAAAAAAAAAGCTTATCTTGGGGTGCATCAACATATAGTACAACAATATCCCTGTTCTCATTAAAGAACATAACTTTTGCTTTATATGCTGTCTTGTTAAAGTGGCATTACAAATAATAAGCACAAATTTAGAAAAAAGCAATCAATTAAGTTATACATATATCATGATGTAGTCCAACGAGATAAATACAACTTCGAACTTCCCAATTGAATTCTACTTTAAGGTTCAAATTAGATAAATACTTAACTTTGACATTTAAGCAACTAACATTATTTGAAATTTGTAAACATTTGACATATAGGTTAATAATTTCTCTCCAAATAGATATTTTAGGGTTGGAACAATATAGGTTGATCAAATTTGGTTTTGCAATAAAAAGCAATAAGCTTTTATTTAAATTATAGACCAATAAACTTGATAGTCTAAGGTTGGAAGTTTTTGGCCCAACTAATGTAAACCACTTGCCCCAAATTAAGAATTATGTGAGTTAGGCCAAATTGAGTAGTGAAGAGGGCGAACGCAAGTAAAATTTTAGATAAAATTTTTGTGTGGGTGATAGCTGATTAAATAAAAAGAAAAAATTAGGCCGGTGTCATTTGTTACAATTTATTGTAGCGAGGTATTTGAAGCCCACTTTTTTTTATTTAAGTGCACTCATGTATAGAGATTTATTGTGATATCCAGAAGATAAAACAACACATTTACAGCACGTTTCAAGAATACCAAGAGTACTAGAATAAAAATCTTTTTTACTACATATTAAAATTAGAGAGTTTTTAATTTAATACAAATAAAAAAATAAAAGACTTAAAATTTATAAGAATTAAAATTAAAGAATTTTTAATTTTATAAAAATTAAATTAATATAAAATTTTAGTTATAAATAAAATTAAAATAAATTTTTAGTTAAGATAAAAATAAAAATAAATAAGAATTTAGAGACATAGTAATATGTTGTCATTTATTAGTTTAATTATTAATTAAATTTAATTTATCCATTTATTTAAAATTTTTAATTGGTATTATTATTTTAGAATGAAATAGTAACATGTTATTGTCTGGAGAACAAACAGTAACATATATTTCTTTGGTAGCTTGGTTATTTATTAGACTTGATTTATCTATTTATTTAGAATTTTTAATTAGTGTTACTATTTTGAAATAAAGTAGTAACATTCTCTTCTTTGGTAGTTTGATTGTTAATTTAACTTAATTAATTTATTTATTTAGAATTTTTGCTTAGTGTTACTATTTTGAAACAAAATAATAACATCCTCTTTTATGATAATTTGATTGTTAATTAGACTTGATTTATCTATTTATTTAAATTTTTTTATTAGTGTTACTATTTTGGAATGAAATAATAATATATTACTATTTTAAAAATAAACAATAACATACATTTATTTAGCAGTTTAGTTATTAATTAGACTTGATTTATCCATTTATTTAAGATTTTTTTATTGGTACTATTATTTTGAAAAGAAACAGTAACATCCTCTTCTTTAATAATTTAATTGTTAATTACACTTAATTTATTCATTTATTTGAAATTTTAGTTGGTGCTACTATTTTGAAATAAAACATTAACATCATCTTTTATGATAGTTTAGTTAATAATTAAACTTAATTTATTAATTTATTTGAGATTTTTTATTGATGTTACTATTTTAGAATGAAATAACAACATATTATTATTTAGAGAATAAACAATAACATATACTTCTTTGACAGTTTGATTATTAATTAAATTTGATTTATTAATTTATTTAAGATTTTTAATTGGTGTTACTCGGTGTTGTTATTTTGAAACGAAACAATAACATGCATTTCTTTAGCAGTTTGATTATTAATTAGACTTGATTTATCCATTTATTTAAGATTTTTTTATTGGTACTATTATTTTGAAACGAAATAGTAACATCCTCTTCTTTAATAATTTAATTGTTAATTACACTTAATTTATTCATTTATTTGAAATTTTTAGTTGGTGCCACTATTTTGAAATAAAACATTAACATCCTCTTTTATGATAGTTTAGTTGATAATTAAACTTAATTTATTAATTTATTTGAGATTTTTTATTGATGTTACTATTTTAGAATGAAATAACAACATATTATTGTTTAGAGAAAAAATAATAACATATACTTCTTTAACAGTTTGGTTGTTAATTAAATTTGATTTATTAATTTATTTAAGGTTTTTAATCTGGTGTTACTCGATGTTGTTATTTTGAAACGAAACAGTAACATGCATTTCTTTAGCAGTTTGGTTATTAATTAGACTTGATTTATCCATTTATTTAAGATTTTTAATCGGTGTTATTATTTTTGAAACGAAATAGTAATATGTTACTGTTTGGAGAATAAATAGTAATATGCTGTTATTTGATAATTTAGTTATTAATTAGACTTGATTTATCTATTTATTTGAAGTTTTTAGTTGATATTTTGGAATGAAATAGTAACATTCTATTCTTTGACAGTTTGGTTGTTAATTAGACTTTATTTATGTATTTATTTAAGATTTTTTATTGGTGTTATTATTTTGAAATGAAACAATAATATGTTATTGTCTAGAAAATAAATAGTAACATGCTATTATTTGTAGTTTAATTATTAATTAGACTTAATTTATCTATTTATTTGATATTTTTTATTAGTGTTATTATTTTAGAACGAAATAGTAATATCATCTTTATTGGTAGTTTTGTTATTAATTAGACTTAATTTATCTATTTATTTAAAGTTTTTAATTGGTATATAGTAACATGTTACTGTTTGGGGAACAAATAATAATAAGCTGTTATTTGACAATTTAGTTATTAATTAAACTTGATTTATCCATTTATTTAAAATTTTTAATTGATGTTATTATTTTGGAATAAAATAGTAACATCTTTTTTTTACGGTTTAGTTATTAATTAAACTTGATTTATTCATTTATTTAGGATTTTTGATTGGTGTTATTATTTTGTAACGAAATAGTAACATGATACTATTTGAAGAACAAATAGTAACATGTACTTCTTTAGCAGTTTATTTGTTAATTAAGCTTGATTTATCCATTTATTTAGAATTTTTTGTTAGTGTTACTATTTTGAAATGAAACAGTAACATCCTCTTCTTTGGTAGTTTGGTTGTTAATTAAATTTGATTTATTCATTTAATGATATTTTTAATTAGTGTTATTATTTTGAAACGAAATAATAGCATGATACTATTTAAAGAATAAATAGTAACATGCTATTATTTGATAATTTGGTTATTAATTACACTTGATTTATTCATTTATCTGAGATTTTTTGTTAATGTTATTGTCTTAAGAATAAATAGTAACATATTGTTATTTATCAATTTATTTATTAATTAGACTTGATTTATCCATTTATTTGAAATTTTTTATTAATGTTATTATTTTAAAACGAAACAGTAGCATTTTACTATTTAATCTACAAATAATAATATATTATTATTTGATAGTTTTGTTTATTAAGAAAATTATTATAACACTACTAGACATTAAAAGAGTTAGAGACCAAAAGTTTAATATGGGATTCGAATGAATTTGAATTGATAAAAATAAAATTAAAGTTAGAAAAATAATAAGAAAATGAAGAAAAATTAAAAAAATATTAAAAAATACCTTTTTTCTACCAATTAGAGTGAGCAAAATGCCTTTACCTTTGCCATTTTGTAAGTACGTAAATCTTAAAAAATTACATGAAATAAAAAAAAATTTAAAATGAATAATTAAGTATAAAGTTATGGTCATTCAAAGTTTTGAACTTAATTTATACATTTCTGACTAAGTGGATTTCGTTAAATTCAAATTTTCTTATTTTCTATCGAAATATCATTGGAAAACGAATAAAAATAAGTGGTTATATATAAAAATTGATTAACTAATAATAAAATTATGCCTTTTTAAAATTCTTGATTCATAATCATATTCTCATAGTTGAAAACGGATATTTTAAAAATATAATAGTAATAATTTATAAAATCGAAAGCCGTTTAAAATAAAGAACACCATAATACCTTTTTACAAAGAAGTTTAGAAATCGGTACTACAATGTAATTTACTGTTAAAAAATAATGGTCTCTCTAATCAATTTAATTTTAAATTATTGAAGAGTGTGATGTCTCCATCCATAATTAATTTGCATTAAAGATATATATATATATATATATATATATATATATATTTTGGTGGAAGTTGGAAAATATATTATTTATTTATGCGGACATAGTTATAGATACTGGTTTTATTTTAGTAATCCCCGAATAATGAATTTCCTGTCCCATGCATTTAGTCGGGAACGATCGTTGGAGAAGTCCCGGTCGGACAAATAGTACGTGTCACGATCTCATGAAAGTTACAACTCTTTCCCTCGTTTAACCGCATCCGAATTCGTTTACCATTTCTTTCATTTTCGCTTTTCCCTCTTTCGGCCACTCCAGTCTCTCTGCACTCTCCGAGCACGAGGAGGAGGAGGAGGAGGAGGACGCTGGAGGTTTCAAAATTAGGGTTAGGATTAACCTAATCCAACTTATCTGATATTTGATTTAATAAAGGAGCAATAATGGGCGCAAATTCGTTGCCATCAGAGTCGAGCTACGATCTCGATCAGCAGATCTCGCAGCTCATGCAGTGCAAGCCGCTGTCCGAGCAACAGGTTTGATTTGCTTCACCTTAATGGTTAGGATCTGCTTCGTCGTTGAAGAAATGTGGTACACATATGAGGAAATAACGCGTGCAAATGATTGATTCGAGTCTTGGTTTGCCTGCCTTTTGCATTGATTAGGGCTTTTATACGGATAAAGGTGACAACTTTGCGAAAGTATGATTAATTGTGCAAAATGGCGGTTGGATGCGATAAGAATTAGCGTTTGCTCCGATGAGGAGCCGAAAAGAAATCATAGAAATTTTGTTGACGTTGTTGTTTGTTTGTTTGTTTTTGCAATAATCGGCTAAAATTGTCATAATTTGAATTAACATTGGTCTAGCTATAGAGCAAGTATATGACCTTTCATCTTTTGTCACTTTTCTATTAGCAATAGCTGACAAATCTTCTCTACTTGAATACTGGCTGCTATGGAAAAAAATTCCTAGATTTCAGTGCTGCCTGGGGAATTAAGGGAAGAGTTAGTACTTCAGTACGTATTGGCCTTATAGATATCTTCTTATATTGATTGTATATATTATCCTTTTTTTGGCCATATTTATTATCCTTCGTATTGTTTAGCTTTAACAGTAAACAATTTAAGCTTTTCAGCCCCGATTTGCGAGCTTCCTTTAATAATTGATTGCTCCTCTTGATATGGATGGCAAAAGGAATATAAATGAAACTTATTGATGTTATTTCTGACCTGCTGTAGGTTAAAGTTTTATGCGAGAAGGCCAAGGAGATTTTAATGGATGAAAGTAATGTTCAGGTGCTACTCTTTCTTTGTGCCTTCATGAATTGTTTAGTATCACAGTGGCCATACCAAAAACGCAGTTAACTATGGTGGAGGCTAAAGCCACCTTTTGTAACTTTTGTTCCCCACTCCCAGGGTTCCACTGCTATACCAAACAAACTATGACTTGTTTTCTTCTTTCCTGATGTTTCATTATTTCTCAATGATGCCACTTTTGCATTATAGGCCATCTTCCTTATTTGGTTGATGACCCTTTTTTCTGTTGCTGGCGATGCTTGAAATTGATCCTCAAGTCTAAAAAATTGTTCTCATTGAACTTATTCTCTTTTATTATTATCTCATTTGGGTCCAATTACTCTGATTTCAGTTGTTTTCTGTGCTTGTTTCTTACAATGTTACTGCTCTATTTCATGGAATGAAGGAGAAGTTCTTTCAGACCTTTTTTTAACTACTTGAATTCCTTGTGCTAGATAGCTGTTTGCTAATGCCAATCATTTCATACTTTTTTGGTAAAACTTTTAATTTCAATTTTTTTAGTCTGAGGGAGGGAAAGTATTAATGTTTTTGGTATCTCTCCTGTACCACAGCCTGTCAAAAGCCCTGTGACAATTTGTGGTGATATTCATGGGCAGTTTCATGATCTTTCTGAACTGTTTCAAATTGGAGGGAAGGTATTAGTTCTAACTATGACTTTCTTTTTTGAATTCATCTCATGTTTCAGCTGGAGAATGTCTTAACTAAGTAACTGAGTCCTTTCAAAAAACTAAGGGGAAAAAATGGGTTTTGAAGCTTGAAGTGCATTGGAGGTATCGTGGAGTTAATTGCTTAATGGGGGAAATGCTTATTGTGTTCATTGCAACCTGAATAAATTTTTTTATTCTTGTTCAATAATTCAATAATTTGTTAATTTTATCTTATTGAAAAATACTTCCACCTAGTTTCAGTGTATCTCTACCACATTTATGTTTTCCAGATGTTGAACATCATCTTTTTGAGTAACTTAAATTTAATAGGACTTCATGTCCATTGATTGATTATTGTGTTAAAGTTCATTTATTGTTTTACTTTTGCAAAATAAATTTTAGGATTATTATTATATGAAGAAAATTGTTTGCCAAGTTTTGAAAATTAATGATATACTGTTATATTGACAGTGTCCAGACACTAACTACTTATTCATGGGAGATTATGTTGACCGGGGTTATTATTCAGTTGAAACAGTAACAGTAAGTACAACAAGAAATACTTATCAGATTTTTATTTGCCTTTCGATGCCTATTTTTTCTAGTTATATTGTCTCTAGTTAGCCGTAGCCCATCTCCCATTTTAATCTGCATCTGGAGATAAATCCTTTGCTCCACAAATGGTAGCACAATCTTTTTCAAAATCCATACTGCACAGGCATGCTTATATCAGGGAAAGGTTTAGCTTAAATTAAACCTCCAATAATATTAATTTTATACTATTAGGTTTAGAAGTCTAGAAGGAAAAATAAAGGTGAATTGAATTTGTATAAAGAATTATATAGCTTGTATTATGTTGCAAATCATATTTTTCTTACTAAAGTTTGTGATAATCAACCTTCAACTTGTGAATTCATGTAAGGTATTGCTATTCTGGGCAATAATTATATGATGGAATCTCAGTATATGTATAGCTTTCAGAACTGTAATGTACTCTTCCCTTAGTTTTGCTGAGTTCAAAGCTTACAGGACCATAGTATTGGCTTCTGGCACATGGATTGAGAAATTGAGTGCACTATATCTTGATCATTCTTGGAGAACTCATTTCCAGCTGATGGAAAAGTGTTTATCTGGAAGTTGCATTAAACAATAAACATTTTCACTGAATATCACGTTACAAAAGCTGTGTCTCTTTTGGGGGCTGGATAATGGTGGATACTTGTTTCCTTGTTTAATATTTTGGAAACTCCTTGTTTGTTAATTTTATATGCAGTGACTTTGGCTTATATTATGGCAAGATTTCCATATCTAGATACTTTCTAAGGGCATATATGCCTAGGAAAGAGGTGAAGGATAATCGAAGGAATTTTGTTTCCTTAAGCATTGAAATGCATGAATTTTTCAAAATATGCTAATTCTTGAAACCATTAAATTGGTTGTCAGACACGAAGATTTCAAACAAAAGTAAAGATCTACAGTTTTAACCTACTGATTATTTTGTCTTTCAAATCTAATGGTTTATAATTTAACCAGCTGTCTTGGGTATCCACGCCCTTAAAATTTACCTAGGTATTGTGTAGTCTTGGCCTTATATTGGAGGTACTAAGTGGTTAATTTTTTTCAGCTCCTTGTGGCATTGAAAGTGCGTTATTCTCAGCGGATAACTATTCTTCGAGGAAACCATGAAAGCCGTCAGGTATGATTTTTCATTCTTCTCTCATTCACAATCATGTATCTCCTATGCTTTTTGTGAGTTTCGTCACACACACACACACACACACAGAGTCTTAGATGCCCTTTCTAAGTTGTATAATACATTACAACTACTAAGCAATTGGACTTTAATTTGCAAGGTTATATCTCAATAACTGAGCTAATTTTTGCTTTCTTTCACTTTTCCTTTGTGCAGATTACTCAAGTGTATGGATTTTATGATGAATGTCTCAGAAAGTGAGTTTTCAACATTACTACACCTTCATTTAGAGCTGGAAAAAAAAAGTAGATACTTTTTGTATATGCTGAAGAGAGACAGATACTCAGATACATCTTGAATTCCAAAGAAGTTCCATATGCTTACAATTGTGTAATTGTTTCAATAGATTTGAATTAATTGATATGATGTTACTAGATCTTCACTTCAATGTGGTTTGTTCTACGTTTGATCCAACTCTTTAATAGGCCTGGTTGAATTAGTCTGTAATCAATTGATATTAGACATTCTGTTTCCTTCTAATTTGGTTTCTTGCATATAGGAACACATAAAATTTTTCTTTCCTATTTCAAATGCTTAGTAACTTCATTTATGGGCAGGTATGGTAATGCTAATGTTTGGAAGACCTTTACAGATCTTTTTGACTACTTTCCATTGACTGCATTGGTTAGTATGCCTTTTTTCCTCTTGGCGTGTATATAGAAAGAGCAATGAGAAATTCATGTGACAAAATATGGTAATCTTGTATTTCAGTTGAGTTTAATCCTTTGGTGTCAATCATGGAAAAGGTCCAAATAATTTTCAAACCAAGATTGTATGAATATAGCTTTCTGAACGACCTTGTAATTTGACTGAGCTTTGGAATGTTGAACATTACTTGCTGAAGGGTTTTTTAGTTTCTGTTCTGCTCGTTACTAGTTCAAGTTTCATTGTCTACAAAGCAATGTTTAATAAGATAGGATTGATTTGTGAACTGTTTCCTTGCCATAGTAACTGAATAAGAAATATGGTGAAGAGGTTTTAGCAAATAACAATCGCCTTTTAATCATTTCAATTCAACTTTGATATTTCTTCCAGGTTGAATCAGAAATATTTTGTTTGCATGGTGGATTGTCACCTTCTATTGAAACCCTTGATAACATAAGAAACTTTGATCGTGTGCAAGAGGTTCCTCATGAAGGACCGATGTGTGATCTGTTATGGTCTGACCCGGATGACAGATGTGGCTGGGGAATCTCACCTCGTGGTGCTGGATATACTTTTGGCCAGGTGACTTAATTTTATTGCTCAATTCGTTAAATTTTTGGATATCTTTTTAAAAGTATTGAGAGGTCCTTGCAATCATTTTTGCTGATTCAATTTCTTTCTTATAGGATATATCCGAACAATTCAATCACACAAACAGCCTGAAGTTGATTGCTAGAGCTCACCAGCTGGTTATGGATGGATTTAACTGGGCCCATGTAATTGTCCTTCATATGGAATTATCCCTTTTTTCCCTCCTCGCTTTTTGCTTTTTCAAAAGTAAGGGTGTTAGTTTATTTATGTTCATTATTTTGTTTAAACAGGAGCAAAAGGTGGTTACCATATTTAGTGCACCTAACTATTGTTATCGATGTGGGAACATGGCTTCCATATTGGAGGTGGATGATTGCAAGGGACACACTTTTATCCAGGTCTCTCCATTCCTCTTTCTTACTTGTTAAATGTTAGTCTTGTCCATTGGTTTTAAACGTACATCGTGTATCTTGCAGTTTGATCCTGCTCCTAGGAGAGGAGAACCAGATGTTACCCGTAGAACGCCTGATTATTTCCTATAAGTAGCTGTTGAGTTTCATGCCGGTATTGTGTTACATCTGATTCCACACTAATTTGAGGTTTCCTAAGATTGCTATAAGCATTTAAAGTCCATGGATGCATACTTTCCATGCTTATGTCGTGGTTTTTTAGACCGCTTTGATGTACAGTAGGCTGGTAAGATTCCGCTCACTCGTTCTGCTGAAGAGCTTGCTGGACATCCTGTTGGAGACGTTGTCTTGGTGTTGGGCCATGCCAGAATATGTATCATTCCAGCAAAATGTGGATAAAACTGAACCTTTTTCTTATTATGTTTTATTTTCTCAGGTTTAGAATCTACAAGTGGCACTTTTTATATGTTTTGGATGCTTTGCCCTAGTTCTATCAATTACAAGAAAGAGTTGCACTGTAATAGTGATCCGGTTTTGTTCTAATTAGTTTCAGTTTAAATTGTGGAGGTCATGTGCTCGAGGGAGCTTTACTTATGTCCTCGGGACCCTTGCTTTGAATATCGATTGCCAATTTATCTACTTTAAATCCACTGCGGTTGTATAATGCTTCAAAGAAACTATTATTCTATCTGCTATTTGTTGCTCGCTTTCGGTGATGGGAGTCAAAATTCTATCTTTCACTGGCTGTTCGTGTTTGAGTTCTTTCACAAGGAAAATATTATTTGTACTTTTCTTTTAGGGAGAGATCATTTTTATTCCTTCTTTAATAGGTGATGGGATTCACAGGACTGAACTGTGAAGATAGATTAAGTAGAAAATGTTATAATTTGTAGAGAAAGAGTAAACAGGAAATATGGGTATCATTACTTTATATTGAAGAGAGCACCCTACAGGGATTGAGACGAGGCCAATGCCACCTTACATTGTTATGTTATCACGCAGAGTAACATTTGGAGAAAAAATTTTCCCTCGTTTGATGGGATATCGAGAAGGCTTCTTCCTATTATTTTATTTTCCCAAAAAAGAAAAAAAAAGGGATTGATTGTCGAAATATTATTAAGGGAAGATTTATGAGATTTAATTATCGGGAAGAAAAAGCTACTTTTTAAAGGTTTTTTAAGAGCAACTAACTAAAAGTCAACGAAAACTTATGGGCTATGCAAGTGTTTTTTTCAACTCTTGTTTAACTTTCGATTATTGTGCAATGAGCAATATAAGAGTTAATGTGTTCTTTGTTATAATGTTGTTGTTGTGTATATGTTTGTGTTAATATAAATAGATACATAAGTACTTATGAACAATATCATAATTATAAATAATATTGCACACATTTAAATTAGTTCATGCATTTTAAGCTAGAGTTTTAAATGGGCATTAAGTCAGTCAAGTGGTTATGGCTTACGGGCTTGTGGAAAGCTGAAGGTCTTGTGTTTGAATTTTCATATTATCAATGCAGAAAAAAAAAAAAAAAGGAAGAAGAGGAGTTTCAAATGATCATTATGTAATGAAATTGCTAACCTAAAGTTAGTAACTTTCATTTTTTATTTGGACAAAAAAATTTATACTTTTAATTTAATAATAAAATATTAAAAAATATATAAATAATTTTAATAAAAATATAAATATAAATTATAATATTTAAATTAATTTTACTTATTTTTTATCTTTATAATAAACATATTCATTAATTTAGTAATTATTGATAGTGGTAATGTGATTTTAATATTTTTATTATTATTTTATTATCATTAAATTAATAACATAATTTTTTCATTGAAATGAAATGTGAAAATTAGTAATTTATTATATAATTTATACTATTTAAAATAATTTGTTGGTACACCTATTTAAAATAATTTGAATATAGATAATGATCGAAAGTATATTTCTATGTTTGAAGTTTTCACTTCTTAATTCACCAAAGAAGTGACTCGATGTACCGGCCTAGACGCCGCTTTATTTTAGTAATCAACGAAATAATAATTAATGAAATGAAATTGCTGTCCCATGTCGTAATCCGAAATTAAACGTTGGAGAAGTTTCGGTCGAGCAAACATTACGTGTCACGATCTCATCGAAAGACGTAACTCCCTCCCTCGTTTTAACCGCATCCGAATTCGCCATACGCCTCTCTCGTCCCGTTTTCCCTGTTTCGCCCACTCCACTGTCTCTTAGCACTCTCCGAGCACGAGACAGGACACTGGAGATTCCTAAATTAGGGTTACAATTAACCCTAACCCAGCTAACCAGATAACCGATTGAATGAAGCAGCAACGATGGGCACAAATTCGTTGCCATCGGAGCCCAGCCACGATCTCGACGAGCAGATCTCGCAGCTCATGCAGTGCAAGCCACTCTCCGAGCAACAGGTTTGTTTTGTTTTGCCTTAATGCGTGGGATCTACTTGGCTGTTGACAAAATGTAGGAAGTGATAGATTTGTGCTCTTGGTTTGTTCGCCGTTTTGCAATGATAAGGGGTATTATCAGGATAAAGGAGACAACCTTGGAAAGTATGATTAATTTTGCAAAATGGTGATGGGGTGCGATAAGTGTTAACGTTTGATCTGATGAGAAGCCAAAAAGAAAATATATCATAGAAATGATTTCCTTTTTTTTTATCCCAATAGACGACATAAATTATGTCATAATTTGAATTAACATTGATCTAGCTATAGAGTGAGGATGTGGCCGTTCATCTTTTGTTAATTTTGTGTTAGCAATTCTGCCTCGTTCTCTTTTCTCGGACGCCAACCGGCATAGCTCAAAAGTGTCTTTACTCAAATACTGGCTGGTATGGAAAAAAAAGAACCCAGATTTCAGTATTACCTGAAGGATTAAGAGAAGTCTTAGTCCTTCAGTGGTATTTATTAACCCTATATATTTCTACTCATATTGATTGTATTTGCTATCCTTGGTATATTTCAGCTCTGTTTCGCTTTTAAGCGTTTAAGCCCCTATCAAGAGCTTCATATAATAATTGGTTACTCTGTAATAATAGTTGACATACATATATATATATATATAACTTATTGATTTTATTTCTGACCTGCTGCAGGTTAAAGTTTTATGCGAGAAGGCTAAGGAGATTTTAATGGACGAAAGTAATGTTCAGGTGCAACTCTTTCTTCACTTCTTTTGTGGCTTGTTTGTTATAAAGGTGGCCATACCAAAATCACGGTAAATTATGGTTGAGGCAAAAGCTACATTTTGTTTTGTTTGTCCACCAGCACCAGGGTTCTGCTGCTATATCAAACAAGCAATGACTTCGTTCTTATTTCCCAATGATACATATTCTGCTTGTTAGGTCATCGGTCTTAGTTGCTGACTACTTTTCTGTTGATAATCTTGCATAAAAATGATCCCTTTTTATGTCAAAATTTCTGTTCTTATTTAATTAATTTTCTTTATTTTCTTAGTCAGGCCCATTCCATGAGTTAATTGTCATCCATGCTTGTTTCGGATAGTGTTAGCAACGTCATGGAGGGACAAAGTTCTTTGAGCCTTCCATTCCCCCTCCCCCTTTTACTGCTTGCATTGCTTGTGCTACATAGCTGTTTGTTAATGACCATCACATACTACTATTCCAATTTTTCTAATCTAAGAGAGGGAAAACATTAAGCTTCTTGTATTTCTCTTGTGCCACAGCCTGTGAAAAGCCCTGTGACAATTTGTGGCGACATTCATGGACAGTTTCATGATCTTGCTGAACTATTTCAAATTGGTGGGAAGGTATCAGTTCTAACTATGACTTTTTTTTTCTTGGAGTCCAACCCATGTGCTTCAGCTGGGGATTGTCTTAACTAAGTAATTGAGACCTGTCAAAGATAAAGGTTTTGAAGATTGAAGTGCATCAAAGGTATTGTGAAGTAAATTGCATAATCAGGGAAATGTTCATTACTTCATTGCAAACTGAATAATTTTTTGAACTTTTATAATTTGTTAATTTTATCCTATCAGAGGTACTTCTTTCTACCTATATTTAGGGTATACAAAAACACCTACCTTGATCTTTGAGGTGGTGTTGAACATCATCTGATTGAGAAACTTAACTCAATTGGACTTTTTGTTCATTGATGTGTTCTATGCTTATTCTTTGTACCCCATTACCCCCTGACACAAATTAAGGAATGCTGTACCATTGCAGCATTTATTTTATTTTGAGTTTGGAAAATGCTTTTGGTTCTTCTTGTGAAAAATTCAAACTGATTGATTATTATGTTAAAGTTCATTTATTGTTTTACTTATGCAAAACAAATATTATAACGATTATTTTATGGGGAAAAAATCCTTTGACAATTTTTGAAATTTGAGGATAATCCTGTTTTATTGACAGTGTCCAGACACTAACTACTTATTCATGGGAGATTATGTGGACCGGGGTTATTATTCTGTTGAAACTGTAACAGTAAGTACAACTGAGAAATACTTCTATAATTTTCCTTTTACTGTCATTTCAATGCCTATTTTTTCTAGTTGTATTGCCTCCATCTAGCGTTAGCCCATCTCCCATATTTATTTGCATCTGATGATCATGCCTCTGCTTGACAACTGGTAGCGTGACTATCAAAATCCCTAATAGCATTGGCATGCATGCAGCATAGCTGATATCAGAGCCTGCAGCAATATTAGTTTATTTTTATATGATGATTAGGTTTACAATTCTAGTTGGGGAGAGAGGTGAATTTGCATGTGCATAAAAATTATAGAGATGCTTGTATTATGTTGCAAGCAATATTTTCCAAAAACCTAAGTTTGTGATCATTGACTCTGCAACCTGTGGAATTATGTAATGTATTGTTATTCTGGCTGATAAGTATAAATATACAAGGAAATCTTAAACTTCCAATCTTTGAGGACTGTAATTTACACTTGTTTTAGTTTGGCTGAGTTCAGAACTTTCAGGACCTTCGTATTGTCTTCTGGGGCACACTGAGGTTGAGAAATTGAGCATTCTAGATCATAATCATTCATGGAGAACTCATTTCCCGTTGATAGAAAAGTGTTTATCTGGAAGTTGCATTAAACAATAAACATTCTCCCTGTATATGATGTAACGAGTCCTTTTTTTTTGGGGGGGGTGGGGGTGGGTGGGTAGTGGTGGATATTTCTTTCCTTGTTTAATATTTTGGAAACCTTATTTTTTATTTTTTTTGTTGGATTGACATTGGTATATATTGTTGGTCCTAAGTAGTTAAAATTTCTTCTTCCCAGCTTCTTGTGGCACTGAAAGTAAGGTATTCTCAGCGTATAACCATTCTTCGAGGAAATCATGAAAGCCGTCAGGTATGATTTTGCATTCTTCTATCATTCAAAATCGTGTATTTCTTATGCTTCTTATGTGGTTCTTGATGGTATTTATAATTGCAATTATTCAGTAACTTTATACTTGAATAGCTGAATTTTTTTTAGTTTTGGAAGCCTTTTTTAAGTTGTATAATATATTATAGCAGCTAAGCATTTAGGCTTTGATTTGTGGAGTTATATGTTAATCAGTGAGCTAAATTGTTGCTTTTTTTTCACTTTTCCTTTATGCAGATTACTCAAGTGTATGGTTTTTATGATGAATGCCTAAGAAAGTGAGTTTTCAACACTTCCACACCTTCATTTTGAGCTGGGAAAAAAGAGAAACTTTTTGTATATACTGAAGAGAGGGAGATACTTAGATACCTTTTGAATGCCTAAGAATATCTGTATGTTTATAATTGTGCAATTTTTTCAATAGATTTGGTTTGATTAATATTATGTTTAAGGGTGAGCATTAGCTAACTAACCAATGCTATCAATCTGGTCCAATAAGTTGGTTTGGAATATGTCCTCGGTTTTTCCAATTTAAAGAATTGAATCCTTGGAGACACTGTTGTTGGGGGAGGTTTATGGTTTACTGCTCATATCCTGAACAAATCCCATACCAAAAAGATATGGGTTTGCCTGGTGCAAACCAAAAAATTTAGAAGATATTCAGTTTTTGGGTTGAAGTTGGTTGAGTATTTATACTACCATTTCCTGCAGAACCTGTCTGAACTAGTATATAATGAAGTTTCACCCTTTTTGCAGCATCTCTCCCCTGAAGTTTGACTGAGTGACTTATCTTTTTATCTCCTTTTTAAAACTTAGTTCTTCTCTCTCTGTTTATCCCCCTAAGTCCCTCAATCCCTATTCCCCATTCCTACCTGCCCAACCTTTCTCTTGTTTCTCTCTGATATCCTAATTCACTATTAATTACCAAAATAAAATCCATTACCTAATAAACTACTGGCTCAGTGTCTCTTCAGTCTCTACTAAATTTACAATCCAATCTTCAATAATCTTGCATGCATCTAGCTGTTTTCTTTTCTTTTCCACAGGCAATGTGCTTTGAGCTCAATAACATAAGTTCCTTGCCCCAGAATATAAAAGGAGAAAGAAAGAGAGAGGGACTAAATTGACAAAACTTATTATCTCCCTTCTTTTCCATGGTTGAATTGCTCCAAAGCTCAAGGATTCAAGTGCACCACTGTGCAAATCTGTTGAGCAATTTTAATCTTGTTTTGAGATCTGCATCTATCACTCCAAAATCGATATTCAAATCATGTCTTTTTTTTTAATTATTTTCATTCTATTTTTATACTCAAATCAAATGAATCTTTATTTGTTTGACCTGAAACTATAATCATATGCTGTGAATTTTTGGTAAATTTTCTGGATCTATTATTATTCTCTTGTGCACCATCAACTGGTGCAACCTTTTCAAACAGACCAAAATTGTAGTTGTTTCAGTTCAGATGGTTGCAATGAATGAATCGATTGGTTATGGGGGGCAAATTTTGCGACCTGAATTTTTTGTCATTTAAGGTTCTCCCTCAAATCCAACTGAATCCAAACTGTGCCCAGCCCCAATCATGTTATTGATTCTATAGTTAAATGCAGATTGTTCTATGCTTGATCCAAGTATCCAAACACTTTTTTTTAAGGCCTTGCTGAACAAGTGTCTAATCAATGGATATTAGATTTGCTATTTGCTTACAAATTTGGTTTATTGCATATAAGCATAGTAATTTTTTGTTGCTTGTTTCAAATTCTTAGTAGTTCTCTTGTTATTTTCGCAGGTATGGTAATGCTAATGTCTGGAAGATTTTTACGGATCTTTTTGACTACTTTCCATTGACTGCATTGGTTAGTATGCTCCCCCCCCCCCCTTCTTCTCCCTATTGGTGCATTTTTAAAGAGAATGAGTAATGCATAGGATTGAATAGGTTAGTAGTATCGTATTTCCATTATGGACTTAAACTTTTGGCATCATCATTAAGAAGGTCTAAATAATTAGCAAACCAATATTGTATTGGCTGTTACGCTGAAATTTTTGCAGCTACTTTCTTGCTTGTTACTAGTTCAACCAAGGTTCATTGTCTATAGATGGATGCTTACCAAGTTGGTAGATTGATTTTTTGAACTCTTGACATAATATCTAAATCAATTAATAAGAAATTTAGTTTAGGGGTTTTATCAAATAGCAATTGCCTTTTAATCATTCCACCTCCAATTTGATATTCTTCTTTCCAGGTTGAATCAGAAATATTTTGTCTTCATGGAGGACTGTCACCTTCAATTGAAACCCTTGATAACATAAGAAACTTTGATCGTGTGCAAGAGGTCCCTCATGAAGGACCAATGTGTGATCTCTTATGGTCTGACCCAGATGATAGATGTGGCTGGGGAATTTCACCTCGTGGTGCTGGATATACTTTTGGCCAGGTAACTTTATGTTTTTTTTGCTCAATTCTCTAAATTGTTGATTGTCTTTGTAAAAGTATTGAGTGCTCAATCATTCTCGCATTTTTTTTTTTTTGGGATTCAAATTCTTTCTTTCAGGATATATCTGAACAGTTCAATCACACAAACAGCCTAAAGTTGATTGCTAGAGCTCATCAGCTAGTTATGGATGGATTTAACTGGGCTCATGTAACTGTCCTTTTATGAATGTCCTTTACACTTTGCCTTGCTTTGCTCTTAAATGATAAAGGGTGGTAAAGGTTTAGATATGTTCATTGTTTTGTTGAAACAGGAACAAAAAGTGGTGACCATATTTAGTGCACCTAACTATTGCTATCGATGCGGAAACATGGCTTCCATATTAGAGGTTGATGATTGCAAGGAACACACGTTTATCCAGGTCTCTCTCTACCCAGGATTCAACATATTTGGCACCTTTTCTACTTGTTACAAGTTGTAAATGTTTTTGAGTCATCTATGCATAATTTTTTAAATAAATTTGTGTATCTTGTAGTTTGATCCTGCTCCTAGGAGAGGAGAACCGGATGTTACCCGTAGAACGCCTGATTACTTCCTATGAGTAGCAGCTGAATGTGATTATCGGTATTGTATTTACATCTAATTCCACACTAATTTGAAGTTTCCTGAGATTGCTGTTAGTGTTCAAGTCCATAGATACATACTTCACATGCTTTTGTAGTGGTTTTGGAAGACCGCTTTGATGTACAATAGGCTGGTAACACTCCGCTGACTTGTTCTGCCGAAGAACTTGCTGGACATCCTGTTGGAGAAGTTCACTTGGTGATGGTATTCCAGAATACATATCTTTTCAGCAAAATGTGGATATTACCCCCTTTTTCCCTTCTCTATTTTGTACCTGCTTCCTGGGTTTAGAATCTCCGACTGGCTCTTTTTATATATTTTGGATGCTTGTGTATTAACTTTCAGAAGGAATTGCACTGTAATAGTGATTCAGTTTTGTTCTAATTATTCAGTTTAAATTGTAAAGCTCATGCTCGAGGGAGCTTTACTTTTGACGTGGTTTCCTTATCTGAATATCGATTGCCAATGTATTTTAAAATCCATTGTTGTAAATTGTTTCAGAGAAAAATTTCAATCAGCTATTCATTGCTATTTTTCTGTGTTGGAAGTAAAATTTTATCCTTGTTTTTGATAAAAATTTATCTTTAACTGACTGTTCATGTTAATATTGATGGGCTTTGGATGGGATTTGAGTTCTTTCGCTTTAATGTACTGAACAGAGAACAGAGCGTCTTGTATTGAGCAACAGGCAAAATGTGGACTTTCTGGAAACCGGTGGAAATTACGATATTCATCTGAGGTCGAATGGCAGCATCTTGGGGATTTATTTTGCAAATCAATAATTCGAGTACAGTGAAAATTGCAAGAAAGTAATATCTTAAAGCAATCAATTTATGCCAAAGAAAATATTCGAACCCAATTTTGCTAGCAGGAGTCCGGAGTTTTAAGGGACAATGTGTGAACGGAACTCTTGCAGCTGTATGCTCTAATGCTGAGGTTAGAAACTGGCCGTGTTATATTGTTTATAGGTTAAAGAAAACGAACTCAGTTAATTTGCAAAATTCGAGTGGGAAAAACTAATGCAATAAATTCTCTATTCTCTACCAGCTCATTTGTGATTGAAAAAATCTAAACAAATTCAGATCAATTAATATCATATTAACTGCTCAGTGAATAAAAAATATAACAAGTAGTGCTGAAGTAATGCTGTAGATTGACTCGTTGAATAATTCTCATTAGACATCGCCAAAATGGATAATTTCTTTCCATACAAAAATTTTATTTACATTAGAATGTGAAGATTCCTCCAGAAAGCTAAGGTTACGATACAATAATAAGCATATAGCAGTTTCACAAGCTCAAGTTAGAAAAAAGAGATGGCACAAGGTCAACGACAGACCAGGCTAAGCCTGCGTACTGAAGAAATCTGATTCCTGTATCAACATCAAATGCTTCATGCTGGGAGAGGAGCTTTTGCAAGTACCCTCCATGTTTAAGCTTATCTTCTGACTTAGTTCCATTGTTACCCTTCAATGCTGGGATATAGCTGGTTGATTTAATTGGAATTCCTAAGGTATTTGATACTACAGGAAGAGTCCATTTTGCAAGAGCCTTGCTGCAGAATTTTACAATCAGTATTGTTGGTATTCCCAAAAGTATTCTTCCTAGAAATACAGGTATTGTGAGTTCGGAAGAGAACAAACAAGGAACAGAGTCATGGTGAAATTGATGATATGTTTGTTGTATCCCGGCAACCTGAAAATCATGACCAATTTTTCTATTGACATGTGGCACAAGAGAATGAAACTCCAAGAAAATATAAAGAATAGTAAGGCGCTCTGTTTTTCAGAAGATATTTTCTGCTCGAAAATCTCATTTCCTTATATATAAATGAAGGAATGTTAACTATACTTTGTGATTAGAGAAAAGAAAAAATGATTCTTAGAACTATTATAGTAGAGGAAAACAACTTCCTCTTTGAAAAGGGGAAATTATCTTCAATTGAATTCCTTACATTTAACATTACATGTTTAAACTAAGATTGATAGTTTCATTTTCCATGTAAGCATTTTAATTGAAATTTTCTCACATATTCTGGAAGTACCAGAACATTTGGATACTCAAGGTTAGATTATGCCATTGTAACATATGACGTCTGAGGATACTAAAACAACATTCAAACAAATATATATATAATTAATTTTTTCTTTTGAACAGAAGTGGGACATCAATTTTTGAGACCCGTGACTTTTTCATTATTCTTTGTTTTACCTTTTCTCTCACACCCCGGTTTTCCTTTCTAGTAGAATCTGTCAGAGAAGGAATGTAACAGATGGCAGGATTACAGTTGCCATTTAAAGAAGTTTAAACCGATGAAAATATTCTGGCAAGTGCAACATAACCAAAAAATAAAAATGAGACTTGCCTGTTTTTTTTTTTTTAGTTACCCAAAAAATAGACACTTATTTTTTCTGCTCCACTAACCACAACAGGGTATGAAGCCACTTAGACACCTCATACATTGCTCTAAGAAATAGAAAGCAACACTCGGTTTAAGCTTCTTGATAATGCATTTCCAAATCTAAGTGAAGGCATCATTCATAAGTAGTCAGAATCCCGTGGTTCTGGCGACATTTTGAAATTGGATTATGTACCGTGGCCACCAGTATTCAGAGGTACACATGCTAGTCAAACTTTTCTAAGCAAGCAGATTAAACAATTTTGATACAATATTTTATGGAAGGAGCAACTTGTAAAGCCTTTACTTCATCAGCTTTTTTTAACATGTTATGGTTAACTAAGCACTGCAAGACCTCTCTCTTTGGCCTATGCTTATGGTTTAGTTCCTTGACTCTGCTTGGTCTTTAAAGAGCCTAGCTTGTGACACACCTCAGCGGCCCCACCTCATAGGCCGGGGCATGTCACAAGCATTTCTGATCTATAAAAGATGAATTGTGTAATCCTGTATGTCTTCACTTTATAAAGGAAGAAACATAAGACAACACATTTAAGACTTAAGATTAATGAGTGAAAAACCGCTTACAATTCCCATTGCAACACCATTAAAAGCAGTGTGATACTCAAAGCTTGGGGTTGGAAGTTCAGGAGTTGGATAAGCAAAGAGCAAGAGGAAGCTTAGGCCGGCCCAAAAAGATGTGACTGCAACAAAAGCAAATCATTATGAGCTAGAATACCCGGAAAGTTTGCCTAGCTTGCTTCGATTCATAAAAATGCGTGCACTGGAATCAAGTAATTTTTCACTTATTGAAAATTAAAAATGCTTAACAAATAGAAAAAATCCTGAAACCTTTGCATAAAAAGTTATGCTTGATTTTGGATCAGAATTGAGACTACATAGTTTTTCTTATCTGATAAATTACAGATATCAAACAATTTCCACAACCCAAGTGCCACATGTGGTCTTAGTATATGTAAAATACCATTTTGTCCAGAGATCACAAAATTGTCTATGTAGTCATCAACTGCAAGCCAAACTGCGAGGAACCCAAGTCCAATAAGAAGACCACCAAGGACATCAATTAAACTGTGCATCCCAAGATAAATTCTTCCTACAAATGATACCAAATATCACTCAGATGTGCTGTAAGCCAACAAAAGGAAGCTGATGATTATGTGAAAGAAATAATAAACTCACCACAACCAATGAGGGCTACGAAGATCCAAGCAAAGGCAACTCCAAGAAAATTAATGTAGGCATCTTGAATTTGAGTATGAGTCAAGACATAATGCAAAAGATAGCTGAAAAACATCCATTAATGAAGAAACGTCATTAATGACAAAAGCAAAGAATGTTCGGTAAATATTTCAACTTGCTTAAAGAATAACCTGACTTCAAACAACAAAAGTATAAGCCATGTAATCAACAAAAGTTAAAAAGAATTCACTCTGACAAATGCATCAGGTTTTTCCCCCTCCTTGTTAGGTTCCAGACAACAGATAGAAAACAGAAGACATAGACTTTGAATCTGTACTTTGTTGGAGAAGCCTGACTTATGAAGCATATCATTACTCAATCCCAAGTCACATTTACTGTCTCACTGCAGTATGCTGACAACCTTATAACCACCGCTTATAACATAGACTTCGGCTTTATGACATGCCTCAGATCCCCTTCTGTTACCATTCCTTTCAAATTTGGTAGTCATAGACTCATTATACCCGGGTAAGATGTCTTGGGAATAAAAGCTAATCATTAAATTAAACGAATTATAAATACCCAGATAAGCAGATTGTGTTGAGAGTGTGAGAAGAAGGCAATCCATATTCTAACGCATTCTCTTCTTCATCTTTAGTAGATGTTACTCTTTGAACAGGTGGAGAAGCCGGTCGTGGAGCTGATACCACATCCTATTGAACAATAAGCACATCAGACATATATCTTAGCATATCATCGTGATGATCGCCGAAAGATGAAGCATTGACTTAAATGAAAGTAAGCACATACCTTTATGCAGTTACCTAAATAATCACAGGTGGCCATTAACAAGGTCATCTGCCTCGCCAATCTGCCATGTCCACTCTACAAAGTCACCAAATACAAAAGCCTCTGAATTTGAATTCTTAAGTGATAACAGAAAAGGGAGGAAAAAACTCATCAATTGTTGGATCCAGTGAAAAACTAAATCTATTCCAAAAATTAAGAAGGAAAAACACAATTACCCAGAATAGCAGAGGGAGAAAAGCAGTGTAAAAGGGCACAGAAACCACACAAGACAATCCGGAGAAAAAGGCATCCAGGAATCCCACCCGGAAAGTCTGCAGAATCCCACCAAAAAACAGCCACATAAATCACCAATAATTCAGCATTTTACAATAAATAAATCAGAAAGTTCAAAACTTCCTAATAATGAAAATCTGGGGCTGTCAGTTTTTTGTCAGAATTTGACAGTTACCTGGATCTGAACGACAATCGGAGTTCCAGTTTCAACATGGTGGGACACCCACGGTTGCAGGAAAGATCTAAGCTTTTGTGTCAGCTGCAGGTATGAAGCTGAGACAATCCAGAACAATATTCCACCCAAAGCTGCACCTTGCCACAGTACTGTTCCCTCCATTCTCCTTCAATTTCTCTCGCTTCCCTCCGGGGAAAGAGGGGACCGAAGACAGAACAATGAGAGTCACGGAAAATTAATTAGAGACCGCAGAATTGCTAGCAGGACATGGAAGGGTTGAATAATGAGCAGTTTGAAATTGAATTTTTTTAAAAGGGAGTTTATTTTAATTTTAAATAATGATATTTTTAATGGTGTTGGACAACGACCATCGGTTTCCTTCGATTCTGGCTGGCGGAGGAAAGGGAAGAACTTTCCGAGAAAAGATTCTGACGTTGTTTCTGCGAAATGCGGAGGGATGTTCTAGAAAAACAAGGACTAGGTCCATCAAATTGCAATATTTCAAAGCAAAAATGGTTATTTCATAGAAAAGTTTAGCGTCAAACTTCATATATATATATATATCATATTTCATTACTATAAAATTTCCCCTGATTTTGATAGAATATTATTTATTTTAAAATTATAATTATTTAGGAATATCCAGCTAATATCGATATTTTTAAGAATTTAAATTTAATCTATTAAATTTTATACTATCATATGTATATCAATAAAAAATTACTAATTTTTTAAGAAACTTATTATTATTATTTTTAATAACATATTCTCTTCTTATTTATTAGTATTTTAAAATATTTTATATTAATAATAAATTAAATTTACAATTTATTTTTAATAGTATGGAAATATTCAATATTTTTTTAAAATTTATCTCTCCATGTAAACTTTCTCATTTCAATTTTCAATGCATATGGCTTCAATTATGATTCCATTTTGCACAACAAATAAATTAATTTATAACTTATTGATCAGATCAATAAGTTATAAGCTAATTCTAGAAGTATTTCTTCCATTAGCTTATAAGTTATTTCAGGTAACTTATAAATTCTGATTTAATAAGTTACCTAGAGTAGTTTATAACTTATAAGTTACTATTTTTTTAGGCTCTGTTTCGCGTAACTAACTGATAAATTACTTGGTGGCTAATAAATTAACTGATAGTTGATAGCTGATAAGTTAATTAAGTTATTTCGTAAAATTAGCTGAAATTACAAAATGACATAAAAGGATATATTAATAGAAATATATATAATTAAAATTATTTATATTTACCTAAAAATTAAATTATATTAATGTAATTAAAAAGTTTAAAATAAAAGTATAATTTTTAATATTTAATTAATTATATTTTATAAACTTATATATTTATTTACTTATATAATTTTTATTTTATTATTTATTATAAAATTATAATTACTTAAAATATAATTAAATATATTTTTTAAAAATTACTTAAATTTATATTATAAAAGATATGAATTATAAATTAAAAAAAAGAATAACAATAGATTTGAAAAAAATTAAAAAAAATAGTAATTTATAAGTTATAAGTTATAAGCTATTCTAGGATAACTTATTAAATCAGAACTTATAAGTTATCTGAAATAACTTATAAGTTAGTGTGAGAAATAACACTTACAGTCAATTCAATATATTACAATAGCATCTACAGTCAATTCACATATTCATATTTCATTACTATAAAATTTCATTTGATTTTACATTTTTAGTGATAGAATATTATTTATTTTAAAATTATAATTATTTAGGAATATCTAGCTAATATTGATCTATTTAAGAATTTAAATTTAATCTATTATATTTTATACTATCAATAATTTTTTTTAAAATATTCATATATATATCAATAAAAAATTATTCATTTTTTTAAAAAACTTATTATTATTATTAATAACATATTCTTTTCTTATTTATTAATATTTTAAAATATTTTATATTAATAATTAATTAAATTTAAAATTTATTTTTCATAGTATGGAAATATTCAATATTTTTTTAAAAATTTATCTCTCCATTATTATGTAAGCTTTCTCACTTCAGTTTTCAATGCATATGGCTTCAATTACGGTTCCATTTCACACAATAAATAAGTTAGCTTATAACTTATCTATCTAGAATAGTTTATAACTTAAACTACTATTTTTTGACTCCGTTTCAAGCAATTAGCTGATAAGTTACTTGGTAGCTGATAAGTTAGCTGATAACTGATAATTGATAGCTGATAATTTATAGTTGAGTTGATAGCTAGTAAGTTAATTAAGTTATTTCATAAAATTAGCTGAAATTTTAAAATAATATAAAAGGACATATTAATAAAAATATATATAATTAAAATAATTTATATTTATTTAAAAATTAAATTATATTAATATAATTAAAAAATTAAAATAAAAGTATAATTTTTAATATTTAATTAATTATATTTTATAAACTTATATATTTATTTATTTATATAATTTTAATTTTATTATTTATTATAAAATTATAATTACTTAAAATATAATTAAATATATTTTTTAAAAATTACTTAAATTTATATTACAAAAGATATGGATTGTAAATTAAAAAAAAGAATAAGAATAGATTTGTAAAAAATTTAAAAAAAATAGTAGATTATAAGTTATAAACTATTTTAGGTAGCTTATTAAATCAAAACTTATAATAAGTTATCTGGAGTAACTTATAAGATAGTGCGAGAAACACCTCTAGAGGTTAATTTATAACTTATTAATCAGGTCAATAAGTTACAAGTTAGGATTTATAAGTAACTTATTTGTTGTACGAAACGGAGTCTTAAACTATTCTCAAACTTATCTTTACTCTTTTTATTAATTTATAACTTATATCTTTTATAATATAAATTTAAATAATTTTTATAAAATATAATTAATTATATTTTAAGTAATTATAATTTTATAATAAATAATAAAATAAAAATTATATAAATAAATATATAAATTTATAAAATATAATTAATAAATATTAAAAATTATACTTTTATTTTAATTTTTTTAATTATATTAATATAATAATATTTTTAGATAAATATAAATTATTTTAATTGTATATTTATTTCTATTAATATGTCCTTTTATATCATTTTATAATTTCAGCTAATTTAACAGTTAATTTTACGAAATACTCTAGTTAGCTTATCAGTTATCAGTTATTAGTTAACTTACCAGTTATTTACGCGAAACGGAGCCTACTGGTCGTATACTCACGTAACATATATCACTTTGAGAATTAAGAACACATAAGAAGGATATGCCATAAATGATTAATCTATATTGTCAAAAACAAATTTGCCATTATTCTATCATAGAATAAAGGGATGCCATTCATTTTTCATAGTAATAATCTACTATTTTTAAAATTAATTCACACAATCCAAACATCAACCTTCTGCTTGGCATCGAAAAAAAAGGATAGAATACTAATAAAAATTTTTAAATTTTGAATTTTTTCCTTGATTAGATTGGTAGAAGAAAGAAAGAAAAAATAATGTTGGTTGCTTTTAATTTTAAATTTTTTTTCACATTTTTAATTAATTTAATTTTTTTTCTTTCCTACCATTTTCTCCTAACCGATCATAGAGATAAACTTTCTTAATAGATCTCCGAGAAAATTAAGAGTAGAGTCTGTCGCAGTCGAGTTTGTTCCCTGGAGTGGACATTAACGCTATGCTTGGTAGGAAAGCAAATAAAAAAAAATGATGAAGATTTTTAAATTTAACTAAAAATCTAAAAAAAATTTAATATGTTGATACATGGAATAGTATTAATAAAAAATTAATCAATTTATTTTTTCTTTACTTTCTTATCTCCTTATCCAAATAAAAAAAATTAAAAATTTTCTTTTTCATTCTATCTATTTTCCTTCGTGCTAAGTAGGGGTGATAAAAAATTTCTAACCTGCTCTTAATTGACTGACCGAATTCAAAGTTAGTCGGTTAAGAGCAGTTAATATATTACTATCGGTTAAAATCGGAAGAAAAAATTTTTAAATTTCAGATGGTCAGTTAATTTCGAGTGAAAATTTTTAACCGCAATTAACCGAACTTAATCGACATTAATTAAAATTTATATTAATTTTTTTATTTGAAAATTTATATTTAAAATTTTATTGATTATTTTTATAATTTAGTACTTAATTACTTTTTATTATAGTTATATTAATGGAATTATGGTATTAATATGTGTTTATAAATTAATTTTAACATTTAAATCAATTTGTTTAGGCATTTTTGAGAAAAAAATTTAAAATTTTAAGCTCTAAATCTAATTTAATCGATCGAAACTGAAATTTCAGTTAAATTTATATAATCAGTTTCGATCAATTGAAAAAAAAATACATTTCGGTTAAGATCGGTCGGTTTAAAAAACAGCCTTAATTGTCCTTAATCGATCGATGATCACCCCTAACTAAGCATAGGATTAGGGCTCGAAAGAGTTCTGTGTGTAAAAATTAAGATAGAATAGGATATTTAAACTAGCTCAGTCTCAAATAGTGTATATACATACATACATATATATATATATATATATATATATATATATATATATATATATATATATATATATATATATATATATATATATATATATATCTCAAATGGTGTTGATGATAATATTAGTTCTGTCTTGTATGTCATGGCATTGGATATGAAGAAGAAATTTGATAAATATTAGGGAAAACCAGAAAACATAAATCTTATAATTTTCATAGCTAATGTGCTTGACCCAAGGTATAAACTTACTTCATTACTTGGTCATTTGAGGAAGTTTATGGGGCTTTGATGGCTACAACTATATTTAAGAAAGTGAGAGACTAATTAGTTAAGCTTTATGAGTGGTATTCATTTGAGTGTGGACAACCTATTTCTTCTTCCAATCAAGTCAAGAATTTGTCTCAAAATGGAGTAATTAATCATAAGGATGGTCGTGTAACTTCTAACCAAGCTCAAAAGGCTCAAAATGCTGCCTTTAGGAGTCATTTGAAACAAAAGGATACCATTGATGCAAAGAATGAGTTAAAGAGATATTTAAGTGAGGCTTATGTTGAGAAAGGTGATAACTTTGATATTCTTGCTTGGTAGAAAGTAAATGTTTCAAGATTCAGTGTGTTAGCTCAACTTGCAAAGGATGTATTGGCTGTACCAGTGTCTACAGTAGCCTTAGAATCTGCATTTTCAACTGGAGGGCGTGTCTTGGACCTTTTTAGAAGCTCTTTGTCCCCCAAGGTTGCAGAAGCATTAATATGTACTCAAAATTAGTTGAAACCAAACAAAATTGATTTTAATGAATGGTTTGAAGAACTTAAGCAATGTGAAAAGTTAGAGCAAGGTAAATTTCTGATTTCCCATATGTCTATAGAAATCTTGCGGTATTTTTTATGGTAAAATTATTTTGTGGTTAAATATTGATATCAATATTACTTTCCTAATGCAAAACTTGTTGAAAATGGAGGGACTGCACCTAATGTTGTTGTTTCATTAGGGTTTAGGGGTAGTAATGACTCTTGAAATTTGAATTTTTTTATTTATATTAGATTACGTTCCATAATAATATGATATACTTGCTTGCTTTTTGTTTCCAGATCTTCCTAGCAGTGCTGGCCCTTCTGGTAGTGTTGTTGGTCTATTTTTCCTTTACTTTAAATATTTTACTTACCTTATACCTTTATAAGTATTATTTGTTTCTATAATTATTTTTCTACTTTTTTAAAGTAATGCAATTCCTATTTGTGATTATTTTAGATCATGCAAGTGTGTCTGGGGCTTGTATTGGTGGTTTTGCAAATGATATAGTTGAAAATGAAAACCTACATCATCAACAACCAATGGATCTTGATCATGGTGGTTATGCTGGCTTTTGATGCATTTAGAAAGAATGTCAGTATTATTTTGCTTGAAAGTTATTGAAGAAGCTGGATTTAGGAACTTGAAGGTATAAAACTCTTGGCTTTGCTTCGTTTTTTAGGCTCTATTTCGTGCAACTAACTGATAAGTTACTTAATAGCTAATAAATTAGTTGATAACTGATAGCTGATAGTTGATAAGTTAACTAAGTTATTTCGTAAAATTAGCTGAAATTACAAAATGACATAAAATGACATATTAATAGAAATATATATAATTAAAATAATTTATATTTACCTAAAAATTAAATTATATTAATGTAATTAAAAAGTTTAAAAAGTATAATTTTTAGTATTTAATTAATTATATTTTATAAAATTATATATGTATTTACTTATATAATTTTTATTTTATTATTTATTATAAAATTATAATTACTTAAAATATAATTAAATATATTTTTTAAAAATTACTTAATTTTATATTATAAAAGATATGAATTATAAATTAAAAAAAATAACAATAGATTTAAAAAAAATTAAAAAAATAGTAACTTATAAGTTATAAGTTATAAGTTATTCTAAGTAACTTAATGCGAGAAATAGCACATACAATCAATTCAATATATTACAATAGCACCTACAGTCAATTCACATATTCATATTTCATTACTATAAAATTTCACTTGATTTTTCATTTTTAGTGATAGAATATTATTTATTTTAAAATTATAATTATTTAGGAATATCTAGCTAATATCAATCTATTTAAGAATTTAAATTTAATCTATTAAATTTTATACTATCATATATATATATATCAATAAAAAATTATTCATTTTTAAAAAAAATTATTATTATTATTTTTAATAACATATTCTCTTCTTATTTATTAGTATTTTAACATATTTTATATTAATAATAAATTAAATTTTAATTTTTTTTGATAGTATGGAAATATTCAATATTTTTTTTAAATTTATCTCTCTATTATTATGTAAGCTTTCTCACTTCAGTTTTCAATGCATATGGCTTCAATTACAGTTCCATTTCATATAATAAATAAGTTAACTTATAACTTATCTACCTAGAGTAAATTATAACTCATAAACTAATATTTTTTGACTCCATTTCAAGCAATTAACTGATAAATTAGCTGATAACTAATAGCTGATATCTTATAACTGAGCTGATAGCTGGTAAACTAATTAAGTTGTTTCGTAAAATTAGCTGAAATTATAAAATAATATAAAATAAAATATTAATAAAAATATATATAATTAAAATAATTTATATTTATTTAAAAATTAAATTATATTAATGTAATTAAAAAGTTTAAAATAAAAATA
Source organism: Sindora glabra (assembly GCA_020226215.1). NCBI lineage: Eukaryota > Viridiplantae > Streptophyta > Magnoliopsida > Fabales > Fabaceae > Sindora > Sindora glabra. Next base: position 58,821,130 of record CM035233.1, read on the forward strand.
TAATTTTTAATATTTAATTAATTATATTTTATAAACTTATATATTTATTTACTTATATAATTTTTATTTTATTATTTATTATAAAATTATAATTACTTAAAATATAATTAAATATATTTTTTAAAAATTACTTAAATTTATATTACAAAAGATATGGATTGTAAATTAAAAAAAAGAATAAGGATAGATTTGTAAATTTTTTTTTTAAAAAAAAGTAGATTATAAGTTATAAACTATTTTAGGTAGTTTATTAAATCAAAACTTATAATAAGTTATCTGGAGTAACTTATAAGGTAGTGCGAGAAATACTTCTAGAGATTAATTTATAATTTATTAATAAGGTCATTAAGTTACAAGTTAGGATTTATAAACTAACTTATTTATTGTACGAAACAGAGCCTTAAATATTTTTAAACTTATCTTTACTCTTTTTATTAATTTATAACTTATATATTTTATAATATAAATTTAAGTAATTTTTATAAAATATAATTATATTTTAAGTAATTATAATTTTATAATAAATAATAAAATAAAAATTATATAAATAAATATATAAGTTTATAAAATATAATTAATAAATATTAAAAATTATACTTTTATTTTAAAATTTTGAATTATATTAATATAATTTAATTTTTAGATAAATATAAATTATTTTAATTGTATATGTATTTTTATTAATATGTCCTTTTATATCATTTTGTAATTTCAGCTAATTTAATAGTTAATTTTACGAAATACTTTAGTTAGCTTATCAGTTATCAGTTATCAATTAACTTATCAATTATCAAGTAATTTATCAGTTATTAATTAACTTATTAGTTATTTGTATATCAAGTAATTTATCAATTATTAATTAATTTATTAGTTATTTGCGTGAAACGGAACCTATTGGTCGTATACTCACGTAACATATATCATTTTGAGAATTAAGAACACATAATGGAATGAAGGATATGCCATAAATGATAAATCTATATTGTCAAAAGCAAATTTGCCATTATTCTATCATGGAGTAAAGGGATGCCATTCATTTTTCATAGTAATAATCTACTATTTTTAAAATTAATTCACACAATCCAAACATCAACCTTCTGCTTGGCATCGAAAAAAAAGGATAGAATACTAATAAAAAATTTTAAATTTTGAATTTTTTCCTTGATTAGATTGGTAGAAGAAAGAAAGAAAAAATAATGTTGGCTGCTTTTAATTTTAAACTTTTTTTTCACATTTTTAATTAATTTAATTTTTTTTCTTTCCTACCATTTTTCTCCTAACCGATCATAGAGATAAACTTTCTTAATAGATCTCCTAAAAAATTAAGAGTAGAGTCTGTCACAGTCGGGTTTGTTCCCTAGAGTGGACATTAACGTTATGCTTGGTAGGAAAGCAAATAAAAAAAATGATGAAGAATTTTAAATTTAACTAAAAATCTAAAAAAAATTAATATGTTGATACATGGAATAATATTAATAAAAAATCAATCAATTTATTTTTTCTTTACTTCCTTATCTCCTTATCTCCTTATCCAAATAAAAAAAATTAAAAAATTTCTTTTTCATTCTATCTATTTTCCTTCGTGCTAAGTGGGGTGATAAAAAATTTCTAACCCACTTTTAACTGACCGACCGACCCCGAAATTAGTTGTTAGTCGGTTAAGGTCGGTTAAGAGCGGTTAATATATTACTATCGGTTAAAATTATTTTTTTTTTTTGTAAATTTTGGGTAGTCAATTAATTTCGAATGAAAATTCTTAACCGTAATTAACCAAACTTAAACAACATTAATAAAAATTTATATTAATTTTTTTATTTAAAAATTCATAGTTAAAATTTTATTGATTATTTTTATAATTTAGTACTTAATTACTTTTTATTATAGTTATATTAATGGAATTATGGTATTAATATGTCTTTATAAATTAATTTTAACATTTAAATTAATTTGTTTAGGCATTTTTGAAATTTTTTTTTAAAATTTTAAGCTCTAAATCGAATTTAAGCGACCAAAATTGAAATTTCGGTTAAAGTTATATAATCAATTTCGATTAGTTGAAAAAAAATATATTTTGATTAAGATCGATCGGTTTAAAAAATAGTCTTAATTGCCCTTAACCGACCGATGATCATCCCTAGTGCTAAGCATAGGATTAGGGCTCGAAAGAGTTCTGTGTGTAAAAATTAAGATAGAATAGGATATTTAAACTAGCTCAGTCTCAAATAGTGTATATACATACATATATACATACATACATATATATATCCCAAATAATATTTTTTAACTAGCTCAGTCTCAAATAGTGTATATACATACATACATACATACATACATACATACATACATATATATCCCAAATAGTATATTTTAACTTTTAGGATTTAAGTCCGGCCATACATTAAAATAGAATGATTAAGCCTAGTTTAGTTTGAATAAGTCTTTTCCTTTTTTTTTCCTCTTTTTTTCTTAATCTTACATATATTAAAGTGATATTTAATTTACAAGAATTTTCTCATATTTTTAAAAATATGAATATTCATATGAATATTTTTAGTCTAATATTATATCCCATGAGTGAGGTAAGTAAATTAAATTATCATGATATGAGAATGTTTTAAGAATATGAATAGACTATTTTATTTACTTTTTCATTAAAAGCTTATCATTATTAATGTTTTATTTTATCATCAATTATTATAATTGATTATTATCAACTACCACTCATTATTATTGGTCATTATTGACCACCATCTCACTACTCACCCTTGTTTGTTATTACTTATTACTAATATTTATCATTATTGTTACCTCATTATTAGTAATCATCATTAATAACTATCATTAAATTAAATACTATTTACTAATGAACATTGTCATTGTCGACTACTTTCTATTAGTGCTTATTGCAATTAATCACTTAAATTTTGATTATGACATTTTTTATAATTTAATAATATTTTAAAAAATATAAAAGTTAATTATAATTCATTGTAATATTCTTTGAAATAATTATAATTGAATTAAATATGATGATATTATGTTTCTAAAAATTAAATTATTCAAAATTACCCTCTTAAGAATATTAAAATTTTTAAAAATGTATGATTCTACAAATACAAATAACTCAAATAATGAAGCAACTCAACACAATAGATCTAGAAACTTGGACCCAAATAAAAAAATAGTAAGCATTCTAAAATGCTTCAAATTATAGTAAATAAATAAACTTATAAAATATATCTAATATGCAATATATTTTTGAATAAATTTCATTTACTTCCTCTATGGCCCTGACATAATTCGTTAACTTCCCCTACTTTTGGGAACTCTCCAAACCAACCCCCTCCCCCAAAAGAAAAAAAAAACAACCTTGACAACACCCATGCATTGATTTCCCTTTATTATAACCATTTTGCCCTCTAACGTTAATTTTATAACTTTTTTTTTTATAAAAGCACTATAAAATTAATAAATTTAATTAAAAATGATAACTCTTTTAAAATAGATTGATAATATAATGCTTTATATGTATTCCAAAATATTTAAAATTTAATTAAATATTTTTATTAAATTGTAATTTTATAAAAGATTCATAACTTTTTATATACCATACATGTTACAAATATATATATATATATATATATATATATATATATATATATATATATATATATATATATATATATATATATATATATATATATATATATAAACTGTCAAATTGATTACAAATTTTTTCAATCCTTTTACAAAAATTTACTTATTTTCTTAATGTTGAGAAAATATGAATATATTTTTCATAAATTTTATATTAATATTATCAATGCTTTAACTTACTAGATTATACGATTAACATGCATAATATTAAAATTTATATTATTAATGTCTTAATTTATTAAATTATTTTAATAACTATTTTTAAAGTTTAGAACAAAGAGTGTTGAGGAGTAAATTTAATATAAGAGTTTTTATCTAATTTATAATAAATCAAGTCTAAAAATTCTATTAATTTAATACAAATTAATTAATAATTAAAATTTTTAGATTTTTTATTTAAAATAGGGTTCGCTTAATATATATTAAGTACATAATCTAATAAAAATAGAGTTTTAGATATAATATCATAAATTCTAAAAACTAATTAGCTAAAGTTTCAACATTTAATAAAACTTAAAGATATAGATTTTGTTCCAAAATACTCTAAATAGTTATTTAATAGTTAAAATAAATATAAATACATCAAAACATTTAAAACAACAATAAATTATTAGTGGTGAATTCTATGACACATTTAAAGTTTAAAATTTAACTTGATGTGATAATTTTAGAAATTATTAAATTAAATTTTTTTTATTACATCCATTAGAAAAAAATAAAAGGTTGAGATTTAATGAATTTGATTTAACAATTTTAAAGTTTGCTATGTCATCTTGGAATTTGAAACCCTAGAAATATTATAGCAAGCACCTAAATTATTTATTGGTCTTTAAGAATAATTAAAAAAATAATTTAATAAATTAAGATATTGAAAATATAAGTTTTGATGTTGTGCATGTTAATCACATAATTTAATAAGTTAAAATATTGAAAATATAACATAAAATTTAAGAAAATATTCATTTTTAGTTGACTTTAAGATAATGTAACTTTTTAAAAAAAATTAAAAATTTTTTGCAGTGTAATTTTTATCAATAAATTTTCTTTTTTGTATTTGTAATATGGAGAATATACAAAAATTTATAAATTTTTATGAAGATACATCTTTAATAAATATTTAAGAAAACCTAAAATATTTGCAAAATGTATATCAAAGTATTATCTAATAAATAATACTCAAATGAATCTCATTTTTAATTAATTTTATTAATTTAAATAATATTTTTACAAAAATTCATGAGATTATGACATTAAATCTAACATTTGTTAAGCCATTAGAGGAGGTTTGAAGAATTTCTAAAAACTAAAAATGTCAATGAATTATATTTAAATTTTAAGAGAGGTGAATGAAATTTACTCTAGCTTTAAGATTTTACAAATTGAACTAGATTCGAGTCGACTTAATTTTTTCTAATAGGGTGCCCAATTGAGTTTATTTATTTTTTTTTGCTTAAACCTGACTTTAGAATTATTTATTTAGTATAAACCTTAACATATCAAAAATGGGTTTTAGCCAAAAAAAAATTCAATGCGTAAGGTTAGCAATAAGTCTAATTAAATTGCGAGATGCATGAAATATAATGATCCAAATTGATAAATCATTTAAACAATATATAGGTAGAATAATTTGGTTCATATATTAAATGATTTGAATTTTAACTTAAAGATATTTGATTTGATTATATTGTGACTTGATTCAAATAATGTATATAATTTAAAATTGATTAATATATTTATATATATTAATTGTAAAATTTTTTGTAATATATATTTTAAATTAAATACTTATTATAAAAAATTAATAACTTTAATAATTATAATATAATATTTATATTTATATTTATATTATAATTAACATAAAAAATAAATAAAATTAATGATAGACATTATTTAATGTCATTTTAACTTCGAAATTAGTTGTGTGATTAAAATAAACACAATTTAAAATTTTCATTTGAGAGGGAGCGAGAAGATATAAAAACTCTACAAACAAAAGGTTGTATTAAATATTATAAAAAATGGATATAAATATTCTCATTATAAAATAAAATGTAAAAATTTAAGATTGTACAAATTAGAAGACAGTAATCAATTTATACTTATTAATTGATTGAATATCAATAATAATTTTTTATATGATTTTAAATATTTTCAATTTTAATGACAAACCAAGTTAAATATATGCTCAATTTATATATTTTTTAATTGAATCAAATTAATTCGGATTTAATTATCAGATTGAGTCAAATTAACCACGCTCAATTCAAATCGAGCCAAATCTGAATTAAATTCAATTTAAATCAGAAATGTGCTCCATCCTCTATATGTCATATTTGTGACTCTGTTGAAAATGATGTACTTCATTGCCTCCTCTGTTGTAGCTGGATAGCCCGAGTATGGTTGGATCGCCCTCAAGTCTTAAAACTAATAATCTGAATTTTTGCTTCCTGAGTGAATGGCTGTTGGAGATCCGTTTCTGTCGTTATGCTCAGAAGAAATCCTGTTTATCCCTTGTGGCTAATCTAACGTGGCAAACTTGGAAAACAAGGAATGAGGATCTTTTCAGGAAAACTCCCATTAATCCATTAACCACCCTTTCAAAAGGAATTCATAACTTCAACAATGTTGTTACTATGTTGAAGCCTAACGTTAATCCTACTTCTCACTCCACACTCTCCGCTGATCATGGTAGAGAGGAATTCGCAGGGACGATTGGTGTTTGGGAACGTTCGTATAGTGCATGCACCCTCTTCGGCAATGGCAGAAGTGCTGGCAATAGAGGATGGTATCCATATGGGTGCTTTGGTTACTCAAGATGACTTTCTTGTGGAATCTAATGCGAAAAATATAGGTGGAAGCTATTCATGGTTCATCTTCTACTCCTTCTTGGCATCTGAAGCATACCCTACAGGATATCAAATTCTGCTTGCAAGATGTCCCTAGATGCTCAGTGGTTTCTATCCCACGTTCGTGGCTTGCTACAAATTTTAAAAAGGAGTGCGTCCAATTGGCTGGGTGTCCAACCTCCCCGGCTCCCCCCCCCCCTCTTTCCTCATCTCAATTCTCCTTCAGGACAAATGCTTATTCCCTCCGGAATTTCCTTGCTGTTGTATGGTTGTTTGTGCTGCTTTTGAATATATTTTTATTTTTATGTTTTTAAAAATTATTTAATTATTTTTTTCTTAAAAATTATTTTTGAATTGAAAGAAATTCAAAATTAGAGGGCGGTTGATATTGTAAATAAAGAAATATTTTATTTAATTATAAAATTAATATTTAGAATAAGAAAATAAGTTTAGAAAATAATTAAAAATTATTTTTTTATTTTTAAGTTGCATATCTATAAAAAAAATTTTAAAAAATAAATTCTAAAAATAGGTTAATAAATAGATTTTTTATTTTAAAAAAATAAAAAAATTATTTTTAAAAACATGGTTAGTTTGGTGTTTTGTTGTTCTTTGTGTTCTGTCATCTTATGTTATGGCCAAAAAGTCAAAAAACCAACGCATCTTATTCGCCTACCCTGCTGCTCCCTTGAGCCGCCTTTTATTGACTCGACGTAAGGTGCAAGACAGAGGACAGTAGAATTCTAAACGATTTGTTTGGGTTTAGGTGAAAATAAAAAGGGAGGAATACTATGGGTGGACTCCCACCGTTATTTGCACTTCTGTTTGCACCTCAAAGAGTAAAAAATAACGCATCTCATTTTTAATTATCGTAAATTTTATATGTAAAAAATAATTTTATTTTTTTAATTTTATTTTAAAAGAGAAACTGAAAGGGCAATGAGGGAATGTATATAAAAAGCTCTGCAGGTCTTCAACGATGAGGGCAACGAGGGAATGCAGGAAAAATCTGACCTTACACCCAATTGTACCTCATTTCAAGGGGAAATATTACCGGTGGACCCCATCGTTATTTGCACTTCTGTTTGCACCCTCAAACTTTACCTCCAGTCCAAACAGCTAAAATCGTACATTTTCCTTCTATTTACACTTCCTTTACCCCCTTTGTATTACGCTCTTTTCAAATAATGGCTTAAACTTTATGAGAAAAAAGAAAAAAAAGAAATATTTACTCTCTATAAAATTTTATAAATAATGAATATTTACTTTCTATAAAAAAATAAATATTTTCAAATAATGCCAATATATGCTCATTTACTTTCTTATGACTTGTGATTCACAATTTTATAAAATTATTATTTACCGAGAAAGAATGAATATTTACTCTTTATAAAAAGGTATAAGTAATATTTTTCAACTAAATATTAAGATCTTACAATTTTTTATATTATAAAAAATTTTTAAATATCAAATAAAAAGGAAACTTCTTATTTTGGGAACCCATATTCTATATTTTGGGTGCAGAAAAAATTGCCACGTAAGCCTATATGACGTTGATAGAAAGGGTGAAATAGTATATCACTCAAATCTTGCTAATTTTTTTAGATTTTATTGCAGCAGTGATTTACTAAAGAGTATGATACACGAAAACAGAATTTAATACCTTTGATCCCATCGATATTGTTTAAACCCAAAAAAAAAAAATCACCTCATTAATGTAATTACCATAATTTGTTGATAAATAAGAATACGACATTAATATAAATTTTTTTATAATATAACCGAATGAAAACATAATATGACATTAAAAATAAAAATTAATTAAAAATTTATCTACCAACAATTACTTATTAAGTAACAGTTCTACATTAATAATAAATTAGATTTAATAATGATATCTATTAATAAATAAATAATTATAATAAAATAAAAAAATTATTAACAATATTAATTTTAAAATTTAAAAAATATAATAATTATATATGAATTCAATATTGTATGCACCGTAGAGAAAACCTGTTACCCATTTGGTCAAAGGTCAGCATAGTCCAAGTTGAAGATGCAGGTGCCAGCTGGAACCTAGCGGTCAACGGCGGCCACCCCTTGTCTGCTAATAACCACACACGTGATTAGCTGATATAATAGAAATAAGACTTAATCATTATTTTAGTAATGAATGAATACAAGTCTTCTCCATTTAAATTTTATTCTCAATTTAATTTTCAAAAGATTTAATTTCTCTGAATTAAATCCTCCTCATCGACCTCAAATTATATTTATTAAAATAATAATATAAAATTTTTTAATTTAATTTAAAATATTTGATACTTGTATTGATATTAAATATGATTTGCATAAGAAAAATTTCCTAATAATTAAATTAATATAATATTATAATAAATTATAAAAATATAATTAGATTAATTATTATATATTTTTATTTTTAAATTAGAGTTATATAATTGATATAAAATGTGAATGGTGCTACATAAATGTTGCATGATGTCACACAAAGTTTTAAATTTTTATGTCTTCAATTTTATTGAAAATGTTAGTATTAAATGGTCAGAAGAATCTAATTGAATCACATTAAATCTTTTAATAATTACATTGATAATAAAAATTAAATAATAATTAATTTAAAATTTTTACACTTTTGAAAGATTAAAATAATATTTAAGTGCAAAAATAATTTTATATTTTACGATTATATAACCGTATCATTTGATAAAATCCATTTCGGTGGAGATGCATCACAATCTTTAGGTCCTGCAAACATGAAAATATTATTAGAGGGCAATAGATGGAGGTTTGTTACAGATCCGCTCATGATTAGGTCAGCCTTCACATATAAGAAGAAAGCAATAATCCCTAAGAATTGAGAGCTAAAGTCCAAGGTATGTGATCTCAACTACCAATAAAATGAGGGTATGCATAGAATTATAGAACACATTGACTTATTTGAGATTGTGGTTGGTCCGATGAAATAAAATAACACAGAAAATAATTAAAAAATTTGTTTAGTATATATTATGGAATGGGAATACATCAAATAATGAAGTTTTTATTTTAGAATAAAAATGATGGAATAAATCATTTTATTATTTATGAAATGATATTTTTACACATGTACTTATCATATTTTTTATATATTTCAATACTACCTTTTATTAACAAATGATAAAAAATATTACCTTTTTGAATATTTCTATATTAATATATTTTAATAATTAATTTATAATAATAAAGTTTAAAATATGATATTTTTGCATCCTTTAGAAAATTTAGTATAAAAAATTAGTAAATTTGAAATTTTGTACTTTTATTATTTTAAATTATAATTTTAATGATAAAATTTAAATTACAATTATTTTCATTATTGATTATATTATATATTTTAATAATATTAGATTACTTAATAATATATTTATTAATTTTATAATAGAAATATTATTATTAATTATTTTATTTTTTATATTAGAAGTATATATTTTATTTTTTATTAGATCTTATAATTATAGAATTATCGTTTCATTTTATTCCCTCCATATTCTCTTGTTTATTTCATCCCGTCTTATCCTAATAAACTTAACATGAGTGGATTAGGATTAGGCCTGCTGAACCTTCCTAAGTGAGCCCTTCTCTTTCGTGGTCGGGCTTAAAGGAGGAGAAATTGTGTTGGATCAGTTGAAGTGCGGCTAAACCTACAGAATTTATGCTGGTTCATAATTTAATTTATTATAGTCATTTAACTCAATTTCATTTCATACAATGTCAGATTAAATTGTATAAAAAATCAACATAAAAAAATTGATATTTTTGTTATCTTAATTCTTGTCACCTAAATAATACTCGTAATGGCTTTACATAGTATATGTAAAAAGTAAGAAGTTATTTGATTTGAAAAATAAAAAAGAGAAGTATAATTTTTTTGAAAAGTAAGAAAATTTGGAATTATTTAATTGATGAAATAAAATATATTAAGATATTTTATTTCTCATATATTATGAAAAAAAATTTATTCATATTCTTCTAATCAGAAGAATTTCTCATATTATTTATAAATAGAAAGAAAAAATTACTCATATTCAATTTAACTAATAGCTACTTTGACCATCTACCACATATTTGAAAATTATAATAAATATAATTTATTAATTATATAAAATATAATTATTACATAATAAATAAAATAAGTATTATATAAAATTATATAAAATAAATATTAAATATTATATCATAAATATAAATTGAAATATAATTATAATATAAATTTAATTTTATATAGAGTTATATTTATTATATATCTATTATATTATGTTATTTAATATTTTATATTTATTGTATTTGTTATTTTTTATTTTGATATTAAAATATAAGAATAAAAATTTGTGTATTTCTTATCTGCTTTACATAAATTTGATAGAATTAATTATTTAAATAATATTTTTCTTCATTTACATTTTATTTTATTTTAACTGGATTAAGATAATTTAAGATATATCTATGTAATACATCTTAAGTTTTTATATAAACCTACTTTAATTTTTATAATAAAATACAAAATAAAAAATTATGAATTTAAAAAATTATGATGGAAAGAGAAACTAGAAATATGGTTTAAAAAATAACTAGAAACAATTAAAATTTATCAATATTTTTTAATTATAATTTTGAGAGATTAATTAGTTATTTTAATAATATTTCTTAAAAAGTTTAGAATTGAAAAAAAATGTGTGAAGTTAGTTTTTAGGAAGTGTTAATTTCTTTATATCAAATAAATAATTTTGAATATTTGATAAAAAGTTCAAAAAAGTTTACTTCGTAGAGAATTTAACTCTTCACAAAATTTTACTTTCTATATGAATCAAATAACTTTAAATCTTCACTTCATAAAGGTTATTACAAGAATTTATATTTCATATATTAATTTTATAATTGTAATTATATCATTTTCACACATAAAATATGGTCATGGATATTATATTTTTATACATTTATATTATGTTATTGTATTTATAAAAAAGACGAAGCATACAGTGTTTTATCTGTCGTAAATGACCGTACGACTACATTATTAGTACATGATATATAAATTCTTATTATAAACCCATTTCTCACAACTTTACTATTTAGACTTTCACATCTTTTCAGATTCAGCATATATGGCAGATTTGTTTAAGATTAGTTGTGTAATGAGATAAGTGAACTATAAATAAATTACGTCTGGGTCAGTAAAATGTGAAAGTAACACTGCTCAAAATTTAAAATTCTTCAAGAAACAAGAAAAATTGATTTTCTTCCCGGCTTTTAAAAAATTGAAAATTAATTTCCAGCACCAATATCAACTTTTGAATATTTAAATATATAATAGAAACAAGAGGGTAATTGATTACAGAATGTTTGATTATTAGTAAATTACAGCAAATATTCTACTGAAAAAAAGTAGGAAAATAAGTATGAAACTTATTACAGTTTGTTGCAGAAGTTGTGTGGGAATTACATGACACAGACCCCTTTAAGTAACTAATTTAACTACCCATTCCTCTTCCCTTCATGACATGTTTCCTCAATCCAGGTATGTGGACATTTGTGATATAATCTTTCCAATCTATGCCCTTTACATCAAAGTCAAACTCCCTTTTTTCTTCCTCTGACATGCTTTCCATCAATCTTTGAGTATTGCTGTCATCAAACCTGCATCGCACTTAAAATCAATAATTTATTCCTTTAGACATTTTAATGATGCATGAATGATACATCTATTTACACAAAAAGGAAAAAAATGAGGTGCTTGTATTTTGCCACACCACCTCGAGCACCAAACCCCTAAGAGTACCTTAGAATTCACCAAAAAAATGAAAGGAAAAATAGCTGATTCTCAACTAGTAGATACTAATGTGCGGAGTCATACAAAGATGAGTGTGAAGTTAGAATCAAACCTTCCACCATAGAATGTGTAAGGCTCATAAATGTTGGCCAAATACTTGGCTTGCTCCACTGATTTTCTGCAAATATTTTCAAGCTTTGGAGATACTTTCTCCTTTGAGGAAAGCATAGCAGTAAAGCCACTCTTGTGAATAGCATCTTTCCAAAGGTGAGAAGAGAATTCCTCTGTGGAGCTAAAGAGCTTCATAAGCGGAACTTGAATTGGCCTTCCCTTTGAGTCAATGCATGGTGAGGAAACTGTAGTGCTCATAGAGGAGTATTGCCAGCTCTCGAAAAACCAAAGGGTTCACAACAGATGATGCAATTTGGTACACATTGATATCTGGCTTTTGGCTCATTCCATGCTTTGCCATTGCTGCCAAGGTTGCATTAACAACCATGTCAGCTGGCACCTGCAGAAGCTCAGGTTAAGAAAGTATCTTCCGTTGTAAGAGTTTATCAATTAAACAATGGATTTTGTGAATTCTCTTGCTTACTTGGGATTTTTCCATAAAATTCATTTTGTACATTTTACTCTTTATATTTGCACACATGATATATTTTGAGTCAAATTAATTCTACTTTGATTACCGTAAACCTAAAGAGAGATATGGATAAAAGTAATAAATAATAGTACAATTTGTATTAATACATCTCACAAATTTTGTATCTATTTCTTTTTTAAATTCGTGATAAACTTAGTTGATGCATGAATCATTCTAAAACAAGTATGGTCAATTTAACTTGGACAATGGCTTGCAAGCTAATTATGAGGAATAGTGCTGTAGAGGAAGCTTTTTTTCAAAAAAAAATAAAAATTATGGGCTCTTCAACTTAGTCAACAATAGTATTCGGCTGTACAAAACAATTTAGGGTTTGTTTGTTTTTATTTTTAGGAATAATTTTTTATTTTTTATTTTAAAAATAGAAAAACCTGTTTGAAAATCTATTTTTAAAAATTATTTTCTAAATATGTAACTTAAAAATAGAAAAATAGAAATAACTTTTAATTATTTTTTGAATTTATTTTCTTATTTTGGATGTCAATTTTACGATTAAATGAAATATTTTCTTATTTATAATATCAATTACCCTTTAATCTTATTTTTCTTTTAATTTAAAAATAATTTCTGAGAATAAGAAAATAATTTTTAAAAATATAAAAACAAAAACATATCCAAATATATCCTTAAATTCTAAAGAGCAAGTGTCACTTACCACATCCAATACTCCATTTGGGTCTACTAAGAAACCAGAGAGCTGCCCTTTTCCATAGCAGAGAACTATTGGGTCCATCATCCTGGAATTTTAAAAAGAGGGTTGTTAGTTCTGTTATGCAAATTCCGTTGCTTTTTACTCCTTGGGATTTTGTTTAATACCTATTTCCTTCCATCCACCCAGGAAATGGCTCTTTGAAAGTGCTCTCAATAACACTTGGTCTAATTATGACAACTGGAATATCCTCTCTCAACTTGTCAATCATCATCTCTCCCATAGCCTTAGTGAACACATAGGTATCTTGCCAACCATATCTTCTGGCCCTGATAATAAGGAAAAACTTGATCAAATTAGATCATGAACTTCATTTTTCATCTAGGATTTGCTGAAATTAAATCATGATGAATTATTGAAGAATAAGGAGGATTCTCAATACTTTTCTAGACCCATCTCCTTCATCTTTTGAGCTAATAAGCTGTCTTCAACATTTCCCAAGTGCTTGGAAGCAAGCTTAATTTCACCTTCAATGTCCAATGTGGGAAGGTATTTTGGTGGAACCTCAGATATAAACTTCTCCCTTGCTATGGTATCTCCAATGCTAAATGGCCTTTCCATGATTCTGCCTTGTCTTTGTCCATTGACATAAGCTGCAAAGTACAAAACAAGACTTTTGTGGGAACATTCAAAACCTACTTTTGATTTTCCTTGTTTCTTTATTTTTTTCATCATACATGCACGTACTACTACTCACAGTATTCCTCACATGTGCGTGCATAGTTTGAATCAAATCAACCCCATTTGTCTAAAACATGTCGGACCATTTTAATTCAAACAGCTTCATGCATACTTGTGTGAGGGAAAATTTTCTTGTCCTGCTATAGTAGTGAGAATCAAGTACTACTTCCTATCATTTTTCGACAGATAAAAAAATTGCTCACTTGATTTTAGGAATCGCTTAACCATAACATTGAAATTGTTGATTTGTCAAAATTCAATATGGAGTAGCACTGAATTCTCAGTGTTACAGTAAGACTAGAAATTTTTCCTTGTGTGAGGGATAGAAAGAAGGCATGGTGTGTGCCACTAACATTTTTTTTGCTCCTCTCTTTACCTGTTGAAACTTGCAAAAAGAGCTTAAGCTTCTTGCATGCTTTAGCAAAGGCCATCAGGCGACAAGGTCCTTTGGTGTTTATGTTGATGGCAGTATCATATCTGAAAATTTTCAATTAGTTAAAGTATAATACTGAGGAAAAGACAGAAACATACTTATGGAGAAATTCGTTTGAGAGAAATTGAGAACCTAACCTTTCATCAAATGTTGTATTGGCAGCAGAATTGACAATTATATCTACCTCATCTGCCATGACATCAGATAAATCTTCATCAAGTCCGAGATTTGATTCACAAATGTTTCCAATAACAGGAACTAGCTTGCTCAACATGAAGGCTTGGTAGGATTTTCCGTGTGTTTGTTGAAGGCATTTGAAAAGCTCGGTGTTTATGATCTAAATCCCAAAGCAAAAATGTCGAGTTTTAATTGGAGACAAGAAGCTAAGTAATGAAATTTGCCAAATGCATGTTGAAATAACAGAATAAAAATACAGAAAAAGCATACTTCATTCTGCAATCTGTCCATTGCAGCTTGCTTATTCTTTGCCTTGATCAGGAGATACATTCTGCCCACATCTGGTTCTGTCCTTAAAATCTTCTCAATAAGAACTAGATATTAATTAGAAATAAATGTCAGTTACATATGTCACTCCTAAGAGGATGGAGCATTGAGGAAATACAAATATGCATTTAAAAAAATCCTGTAAAACAATTATAACTTATGAAGCATGAACGCCAACTAGCAACACACAAACACGTCAAAGTTCGAAAAATATAAGACACAATAGAACATATAATTTTGAAAGTTACATAACTCCATAAATGTGATATATTATTAGTACAAAAACTGTCAAGAATTGTAAGGAAAGATGCACAAGAATTGTTCAATATGTGTTAAATGAAGTTCAAAATGATGTCATATTTTTAATATGTTGTTTCCTGACACTGACACGGCAAGTTTCTGAAGCTTCCTAGATGACAACTATGGAGAAATACCTTTGGCTAGAAAACCAGTTGCACCAGTAATGAAGAACTTCCTCCCTCTAAGAAATTTGGCAATTCCTATTCCTTCTTCCAATCCCATTAAAGTGGTAGATGTTGGTCCGCCATATGGCACCAAATCCTTCACAACAATCTCAGGTTGGCTCTTCCCATGTTGGGGCAGAATCAAGCTTCCTGCATCCATTAGAGTTGCAGAAGTGTGATCTGAGCTAACCAATGTAGATCTCTCTGTCAAAACAGAAGAAACCTTACTTGACTTTATCACATTTCCGCTACCTTGACAATACACTATATTTGCCTTCCTCAATGGATAGCACTTCTCATTCTTTTCAAACACCCTAAAAAGATTACTTGATAAAAAAGAGGAAGAAGAATTTAGGGATAAAATCCCCATGACTAGCAGGAAAAAATGGGAATCCAATTCAAGAGACCTAAAAACTATGCAGTTAAAAGTAGTTGACTTGAAATTTAGCTAATTTCTTTCTGAACAAAAGAAAACGAATCAGAAACAAGTAAAAAAATCCAGCCTATAAGATATAACAAATGGGTTAGGTTTGATTTAAAGGGAAGGCATGAAAGGCAAAGAAAAGAGTTTGGATGGATTTAAGGATGAAGGAGATGTGTTGTTAGTCGCTTTTAATATTGTTTTGTAATATGCGAGAGAGTATTTCTCATAAGGGCTCTCTTTTTGCCTCCTAAAGATGAGGAAGAAAGGAAGAGAGCTTTCTTTCTTTGACTTTATTTGATTACTCTCTTCTTGGTAAAGTAAGGAAGGTTGAGCTTTTTTTTCTTCTTTTGCTAAAAAAATTAGGTGAAAAAAGGGTGTGCATTTGTTTTTGCACTTGGCAAAATATTGTTAACTGAGAAATTATAGTACTTTACTTGCATTGTGCTATGTGTATGACGTATCTAACATGGTGATGTTTAAGAATGTTGAATAAGAGGGGAAAATGTGAACAAAGATAGGATTGAAAATTTAAACTGCAATAGACTAGAGACGTGTTTTCTGTCAATGATTGATACTGAATTTTAGCAGCAGCTCACAGTCGTGGGAATGACATGCAAAACAAATGAATGTCAAAGTGAAAATGAAGTGAAGCAGATGCTGATGAAAAAACTGAATTATCTTGTGCTCGAAGTTTATGGTCATAATTTCTTTGAAGACAAAGGAGATTTTGTGTGTCTCTATATAAGAGGCAGTTTCGATAGCGTCCCGTGAAATTTAATATTATTAGTATACGTTATGCATGGCAGCATCCAGCGTTTGTAGTCCAACGGTTAGGATAATTGCCTTCCAAGCAATAGACCCGGGTTCGACTCCCGGCAAACGCAGGTTCTCTTTTCATTTTAGATATATATACCAGGCATTTCCGTGTGTAGTCCAACAGTAAGGATAACTGCGCTGCCCGCCAACATACCAGGCATCTCCGTCTATAGCCAGTTGACTGTAACTGCTCTGCGCGCCAAAGAAAAGATTTAAAGGTGAATTCTAAGGTACTCTAGGGGTTTGGTGTCCGGGTGGTATATTAAATCTCATCCAGTGATTTGTATTTTGCTGTGGCAAAAATCTTAACATTGATTTAATAATCTCATCCAGTGATTTGTATTTTGTTACACCACCCCGGGTACCAAACCCCTAAGGGCACTATAACAAGCACCAAATTTAAAACATTGATAAAAAAATAAACAATAATTAGGGCTGTCCATATTTTCTACAACCAACCCAAATCAACCAGTCCGATAGTGAAATGGGTGATTTGGGTTGGTTGCAAGTTTTTAGTTGGTTTAAAATGAAAAACTTGCTGAAATAACTTGACTTTTGACGGGTTAATCGGATGTAGGCTTTGTAATTCGGTAAAATTCGTTACCGACCGGCCCAATCACAAAGGAAATTAGAGTTCAGTGCAGAGGCGCCCTCCAACGACATCGTAGCAACAAAGGGAAAAAAATATCTCTAGAGGTGACAAATGAGAAGACTCTGGAAGAACTGCAATCCTTCCTGCCCTATGTTCTCTCCCTCACCCACTCTCACAGTTGCAGAGACCGAACCTCCCTCACCGGCTCACCCACTCAGTCTCACTGTCTCACGAACTTAGTCAATCAGATCAGAGCATCCCTCACCCTCCCCCTCACCCACCCACTCCTATCATCGATTCATCAGTTTCTGATGCCTTACAATGTCTCTCTTTGTACTATCTCAGCCACCCTCAGTAGATGGGTTATTATATCTTCATTCTTATCACCTAAAAGTTAATTTTTTTTCTTCTCATTGTTCTCAATGCTCGCTTCATTCTCCTCCAGTCCAGAGACTAGAGTTCCCTTTTCAATCTTTGCTTGTCTCTCAATATTTCTGAACTCTTTGGATTTGAGAGTTGTTTTCGTGCGTTATTGTTATCTGCTCGAAAAAGGTGAAGGCGAACTGTCAACAGTTTTGGTAAGTAATTTTTTTTATCTTATACCTCACTTGATTAATTGTATATTTATAATTTTTTTTAGCATTTGTTGATTGATTTGTTCTTGTTTTGCATGTGAAAGTTTGTTAGTGATTTTATTTTGATTGCAATTTGAGGTATTTGTTTAGGGTTTAGTATGAGGCTTTAAAATTTCTAAAGATAACGAATTTCTTTACTTTTCACTAGAATATGAAAATTGAATTGATAAAATGATAATTGTTAGTTTTATATACTTTGCTTTATAGATTTAAAAGAAACTATTCTTTTTATTGTATAAATCAACAGAAAATACGATGAATTGTGCTATATCCATATTTCATGCTCAACAGATATTACATGGAGATAAGTTAAGAGTTATAATAAAATTGTTCATGTATCTTATTTCAAAAGCTTAAATTTCTATAAGATAATTAAAATTAGAAACAACATAGATATTAGTTCTGACATATATTTTATATACTTTGCTTTATAGATTTCAAGAGCTTAAATTTCTATAAGATAATTGAAATTGGAAATAGCATAGATATTAGTCCTGTATAATTAAAATTAGAAACATCATAGATATTAGTCCTGACATATATTTTATATACTTTGCTTTATAGATTTCAAGAGCTTAAATTTTTATAAGATAATTAAATTGGAAACAACATAAATATTAGTCTTATATCTTCTTTCAAAAGCTTAAATTTCTATAAAATAATTAAAATTGGAAACAGCATAGATATTAGTCCTAACATATATTAGGATAGAAGATCAAAATATAAGGAAAAAATGAATAGGGGACCAGATTGAGACTAGAGTAATATAAACATGTGTAGCCAAAGGATAATGCTGGAGGAGTCCTATAAGACAATGAAAACATGATTGTCTTCTCTACAGCAATAAAGTATTGTGAAGTGGGAGATGGTTTCAATATTATAAGAAGCATATTTATTTGAATAATTATTTGTTTATGACTTTAATTAATTAATAAATAAATTAATATTCCAATATAATGTTAAAGAATGTTTAGTAGAGGCCAGTTAGGCAATCAAGCATTTTCTGGATACACTTTTAATAATTTAATAAAGAGATTCGTTCAACAGTCTAGCTTTGCTTAGGCCTTAGGGTAGTGTCCTTTTGTTATATAAAACTTTATTACACAATTGAAATGTGTTTATGTTGCATTTTGAGTGCTTTTCCTTTTGCATGCCATTAGCTCTTTCTCTTGGTTTCTGGTGAGTGCATCAGCGATGGTTACAAGTTATTCAGATTATGGTAGAGAAGGAATCCTTCAAATTATAAAGATATATTTATTTTCTCAAAAAGTATTTTTATATAAAAAATATCAAGAGCTTAAATCTAGTCTATTGTCCTATTCTAACATCAATATAGTTCCTTACATAATCATGCATCATAGGAAAATCAAAAACTACATTTTTGTAAATTTTGATTAGATGGTTATGATATTATGCTTTTTGAATTTTGACTAACTTTGTACACTTGTTTGGTTATGCATCATATACTCTGTGATATTTATTGAATTTAATCCAAAAATATGTTTACTTGTTTGGTTATGATATTATGCTTTCTAACTGATTTTGTAAACTTAAATAAACTAATTTTGTGCTTCATTTTTTTGTCTCTTTTATGATTAGACTTTCTTCATGGATATTGAAAAAGCTCCTGATCAAAGGAAAGGCAAGGAAGTGATTGGAGGCAGTGGTCCAAATCCTGAAAATGGTAAAGTAACACTTAGGAGTAGTGGTGCTATTGTTGGAACCAGTGCTTTAAAACCAATTGTTACAAAAAAGAAACGACCAACCAAAAAGGAAAGCCATCAGCAAACAAGGTTGCAAACATAAATACAAGGAGGAAGTCAAGGGCTTGGTTACATTTTGCAAGAATACCTGAAGAAGAAATGAGTAAGCCAACTACAGCTTGCATACACTATAGTATAAGGTATTTCTGTGACTCTAAAGAGTATGGCACCTCTAATATGCTTGCACATATAGCTAAGTGTCCTAAAATGCCCTTGCATCTCAAATTAGACCCTACACAAAAACTCTTAAACTTTGAGGTAAAAAATGATGGAAAGGGTGGTACCTTAGTTAGTTCTATTCCATAGACTTATAATGCAGAGGAGTGTAGGAAAGCTTTAGCTATTTTCATAATCTGTGATGAGCAACCATTTAGGGCAGTTGAAAGGTATGGTTTTAAGTTATTGTGCAAGAAATTACAACCTAAGTTTAGTGTACC
The DNA here is from genome assembly GCA_020226215.1 of Sindora glabra. Classification (NCBI taxonomy): domain Eukaryota; kingdom Viridiplantae; phylum Streptophyta; class Magnoliopsida; order Fabales; family Fabaceae; genus Sindora; species Sindora glabra. The sequence continues at coordinate 58,841,582 of CM035233.1, forward strand.
ATCTAGACAAATAGTTATTAGGGACTATTTTAAGTTATTTATGGAGAAAAAACAAGACTCAAGACTTTACTAAAATCTGGTTGTGTTAGGGTGTGTCTAACAACTGACTGTTGCACTTCAATTCAAAATTTAAATTATATGGTCTTAACTGCTCATTTCATAGATGAAGAATGGAGTTTATAAAAGAGAATTTTAAATTTTTGTCAAATACCAAACCATAAGAGTGAGACTATAGGAAAACATATTAAGTCATGTTTACATGAGTGGGAATTGAAGAGGGTTTTTATAGTTACAATTGATAATGCAAGCTTCAATGATGGAGCAATTGCATATTTGAAGAAAAGAGTGAAAAATTGGGAGGGTCTTGTAATGGATGGAGAGTTAATGCACATGAGGTGTTGTGCACACATACTCAATTTGATAGTTAGTGAAGGATTGAAGGATTTACATACCTCCATTTTAGCTATAAGAAATGCTGTGAGGTATGTGAGATTTTCTCCTTTAAGGCTTACAAAGTTTAAGATAACAATTGAGGAGGAACATATTACACAACAAGGACTTTTCTCTCTTGATATTCCTACTAGATGGAACTTAACTTTCATAATGTTAGAGGCTGCTAAAAAATTCCAAAAAGCCTTTGAAAGGCTTGAAGAATATGATATTGATTTCTTAGTATACTTTAGTGAGGAAGAGAGAAGGGTAGGCCCTCCCAACAATGAAGATTGGAACAATGCTAGGGATTTCATCAAATTTCTCAAAATTTTCTATGATGCTACAGTAGCTTTTTTTGGCTCTTTGAATGTCCTTTCAAATGGAGCTTTTAATTAAATTGCTTTATTGTAAAGTGAGATATGTAAATGGAGTGCTGATGATAATATTGGTTCTGTCTTGTATGTCATGGCATTGGATATGAAGAAGAAATTTGATAAATATTAGGGAAAACCAGAAAACATAAATCTTATAATTTTCATAACTAATGTGCTTAACCCAAGGTATAAACTTGCTTTATTACTTGGTCATTTGAGGAAGTTTATGGGGCTTTGATGGCTACAACTATAGTTAAGAAAGTGAAAGACCAATTAGTTAAGCTTTATGAGTGGTACTCATTTGAGTGTGGACAACATATTTCTTCTTCCAATCAAGTCATGAATTTGTCTCAAAAGGGAGTAATTAATCATAAGGATGGCTGTGTAACTTCTAACCAAGCTCAAAAGGCTCGAAATGTTGCCTTTAGGAGTTATTTGAAAGAAAAGGATACCATTGATGCAAAGAATGAGTTAGAGAGATATTTAAGTGAGGCTTATGTTGAGAAAGATGATAACTTTGATGTTCTTGCTTGGTGGAAAGTAAATGCTTCAAGATTCAGTGTGTTAGCTCAACTTGCAAAGGATGTATTGGCTATACCAGTGTCCACAGTGGCCTCAGAATTTGCATTTTCAACTGGAGGGCGTGTCTTAGACCTTTTTAGAAGCTCTTTGTCTCCCAAGGTTGCAGAAGCATTAATATGTACTCAAAATTGGTTGAGACCAAACAAATTTGATTTTAATGAATGGTTTGAAGAACTTGAAGCAATGTGAAAAGCTAGAGCAAGGTAAATTTCTGATTTCCCATATGTCTATAGTAATCTTGCGGTATTTTTTATGGTAAAATTATTTTATGGTTAAATATTGATATCAATATTACTTTCCTGATGCAAAACTTGTTGAAAATGGAGGGACTGCACCTAATGTTGCTGTTTCATCAGGGTTTAGGGGTGGTAATGACTCTTGAAATTTGAATTTTTTTATTTATATTAGATTACGTTCCATAATAATGTGATATACTTGCTTGCTTTTTGTTTCCAGATCTTCCTAGCAGTGCTGGCCTTTCTGGTAGTGTTGTTGGTCTGTTTTTCCTTTAATTTAAATATTTTACTTACCTTATACCTTTATAAGTGTTATTTGTTTCTATAATTATTTTTCTGCTTTTTTAAAGTAATGCAATTCCTATTTGTGATTATTTTAGATCATGCAAGTGTGTCTGGGGCTTGTACTGGTGGTTTTGCAAATGATAAAGTTGATAATGAAAACCTACATCATCAACAACCAATGGATCTTGATCGTAGTGGTTATGCTGCCTTTTGATGCATTTAGAAAGAATGTCAGTATTATTTTGCTTGAAAGTTATTGAAGAAGCTGGATTTAAGAACTTGAAGGTATAAAACTCTTGGCTTTGCTTCCTTTTGTTGCTGCCTTGCTAATGTTGCTTCGTTTTGTTACTGCCTTGTTAGTGTTTCTTCATTTTGTTGCTGCCTTACTGGTGTAGTATTATAGGCAATGAATTGCTGGTGTTTCTTCATTTCGTTGCTGCCTTGCTAGTGTAGTATTGTGGGCAGTGAATTCCTTTTTGTAAATGCACACATAATACTGGCAATTGTGTATAGGGATAGATAGCATGATGCTCTTTATAAGGGGCCTTGATTCATTTTTGTAAGTCTGGACTGTATGCTTGGACCGTATGCTTGAAAATTTTAAGGCCATGATGCATACTATTTTGCTGTGTTTACCTATGTTACAATCATGTATGACTGTAAGAGTCTTTAATAGATTAAGTTTAAAATCATATATAACTGTAATAGGCTACTTTGTCTCTTTATGTAATGTAAGAACGTTATTTATCAAGAAATATTCAGATTTGCTTTACTGCTTCTAGTATAAAATTTACATTATATCTTATATTGGTATGAATATATAGAAAACTTAAATAAGGCCAAACCGACTTAACTCACCCGACTTGTTATAAAATTTAATTAATTAGTTTATATTGATTACAAAAATTATGCCAGTTAAAAACAGATGATTTGATTTTCTGCTCACTAGCCATTGGTCGGTTGGCAATAAACATAAAAACCGGATGCCACCGACTAATGGACAGTCCTAACAATAATTAACATCAGCAAAAAAAATTAATTTAAAAACTTTATTCATTAGAATTTTCAATTCAAATCAGAGTATAAAAGTATGAAGCTTATTTTTTATAAAATTACGGAAGCGGATAAAATCCAATCCATAATCGGATTCAATCTATTTCGGTTATTGAATATTATTTTTTATAAATTTTGTCTAATCATTATCATCACTCATAGCCAATCAAACTCTCATTAATATAAGACGTTTTTGTATTAAGTAGTCTGTTTTAGAAAAATTAATTAAGATATTTTCAAATTTGAAATCTTGAATTAAAAAATTCCAACAACCCATGCAAGCATTACTCTTTATCAGTCTTAGTTCATTGCGAAAAGAAGAAGCCCATTTCGAAATTTTCACACCCATCTCTCTCTCTCTCTGAGCCTCTCTGTATTAGTCCTTGTAATCAAGAAACACTGAGCAGTGCATTGACAATGGTGGAGAAAGTTGGTCATTGTTGCAGGCCATTGAGCACAGCAGTGCCTAGTGAGTACAAAGAGAAATGGGGTTCGGTTAAGAAAGCCTTCTTTGACGACTTCGTTCCTTGCGGATACAGATTCAAACCCACAGAGGAGGAGTTAGTTTGCTGCTACTTGACCAAGAAGGTCAACTACGAGCCCCTGCCTCCTCTCCCAATTCATGAGGTTCAAATCTACCAGAAGTCACCTCAAGAACTCACTGGTAATTTCCCTTTAGATTCTCATCATATTCTTAAATGAGACTAAAAATTGATACCTTCTGCTTTAATTCTTCTTCTCCTCAAGATCCATGAATCTTTATTTGAGTTAGACTGAATTAATATTCTTGGGGATTTAACTTTGGTTGTCTTTCTTTTTCCTTTGTTTTTGTTTATATTTTTTTCATTTCCTGAATTTGATGAACTGCACGCATGCAAATATACAGACAAGCAACTACTTACTGTTGGAATGCAATTTTTTTTTTCCATGAAATCACTGTGTACATGTGTCTGTATGTGTAATTATATACTAATTATGATATAATTACTGTATACATAACTGATTAGAGAAGTACGAGTCAGTTGGAGAAGAAGAATGGTACTTTTTCCATTCAAGAAAGGGAAAACCGTATGATCGATTGGTGGGAAAGTGGGAAGGCTGCTGGCGCTGCGAGGATATTATGGATGTTGAGGTTGACAGCGAACAAGTTGCGAAGAAAACGGTTCTGAACTACTTCAAATTAAAAGCAGGCGCAAATAATGAAATATGGTATAGCAAGAAGGAGAAGACTGATTGGAAGATGGAGGAGTATAAACTTATCCAAGACAAAAATCACTGCAGAAATGGCAGCAGCAAATGTGACGACAACGAGGTATTTGATTGATATTAATCATATGTGTTTTGGTTCATAATGTTTAACAGTGTTGGTTGTTTGGATTTGAATTAGGAATGGGTTCTGTCCAAGATTTACACGAAAAGGAGAAGTTGGGATTTGGAACCAAAAGATGAAGCAAGGAAGAGAAAGAGGAGTGAAGGAGGAGAATGTCTTGTTTGTACAGTGTTAGGACTAGGAATTGGTCCCTGTGGTCGATGCTATATATGCACTATAACTGAAATGCAAGAAGGGTGAAGAAGCATCACATGCTATATATGCACTGAAACTGAAATGCAAGAAAGGTGGAGAAGTTGATGCTGATGATGAGGAAGGAGAAGAACTAAATGCTATTAGCAGGGAAAATTGTAGTTCCAATCTTGCTCGATTTAATTAAATCGGAGAAGAGTTTTTCTTAGAAGTATATACTGTGTTTTTCTGTTCTTTCTGCCAAAAATCAGCTTACAGACTCTAGTACCAGGTAGATGATCTTTGTGGGCATTTGTGTTTGGAAACATCATCTTATTAACGTCATCATCTTATGCATGAAATTGTGGTTTGAAATCGTCACTGTTTTGTCTGCATCCAGTTTGATTCTTCATGAGGGGCTTTAGTTGATTGATTAGTAATGTTTGAAGCACTCAGATATTTAGCAAGAAAATTGGGTGCTCGGCTGAGGGTTTGTCATTGCTAATTTTAAGCACCTTTACATTTAAAATTTTCGTTTTGGATTTATTAAAAATCACTTAAAAAAAGAACCGTCCTGCCAATTGCTCGTCAAATTAATCAAGCCAAAGAAAAGGGTGATAACAATAGATCTCTAAGCGGCGCAAACATACAAAGATGGTTTGGCTCACTCGTACAAGAGAAAAAAAAATGGAATTATCTCATTTGGCTCACTCATACAAAGGAAAAAAAATTGGAATTATCTCATTTGGTTCCAGATAACTAAGCTAATGTTTGTGGCAATGACTTCCTGAATTCAACTAAAGCGGAAATCTTAATCACCGTGTAAACACCTACAGCAGTTGCATTTAAAACCATAGCCACGAAGCAGTAATTCTTGGCGAGCATCACGGTCCATGCTAGCATCAATATAGCAGATTCTGAGTTCTTCACCTGCATTATACCAAAAGTGAATTATGATAATGTGTGTTCATGAGTACATATAAAAGCATCCTGAGAATCCATATCCACTTGAAGGAAATGTAATCTTAGACAAACCTTCCTCAACATCCCGAAGCGCCTTCAATTTTGCATCAGCATTATCTATCCATATTATGTGTGCATTAGGATCTGCAATAAGGAAAAGTCAGTTGTCCTAGAAGGAAGAAAAAGATTCTCAAGGGATTTGCATAATTATATGGAATTTTCTTCCCCTGTATATAATCTTTTCTAACGACTCTTCTAACAAGGAATGCCATTATTTGTCTGAACTGAATTCTTTGTTTCAAGTCATAGATGTTACACGCATAATTAAGTAATCTGTTCCAGTAGAAAATAATGACACGAAAACAAGACAGTGAATTAAGTAAGGCCCATTCTCATGACAGAAACCAAGAAAAGTAAAATAGAGACACTCTGACCACAATCATGATTGTAGAAGGATGGGAGCATATAGACAGCATTTCCAACAGCTGCTTCAGCTTCTACAGATGCTACAGCAGATGCAAGAAGATCTTCATACATTCCTCCAGCTAAGTCAACCCGAAATGCGTTGATACGAATTCGTGCAAGAACGCTAATGTACCATTGCTTGGTTAGAACTTGAAAAATGAAGATAAGTACTCTCAACTTATGTATGTATATCTATCTGTGTGTGAACCAGTGTTTTTGTCTACTTGCATATATAAATTTTATGTGATACACTGAGGATACAAGTGATGTTGTTTTCATCAGCAGTAGGAGAATTTTTTAAGGCATCCCTTAATAAGGCAAACCCCTCTTCCATCTGAAACATGAAGCTAAACCTAAGCAAATCATGGCAGTGAATATTGATGACAAAGATTTTTAATTAATAATAACTATATTGAGCTTAAACAATAAATTATTTCCTCCTATTCCTGTGAGCTATATTTATGTAAAGCAAACATTCAGAAAAGAAAGCTTGGCCTTTCAGCACTAAAAATAATTAAAGGAAGCTTAACATGTAATACTAGTATGCAGGATCCCTTGTACAAATCTTCATAAGAAAACTGACCTTTTTTTTTATTTTTTTGAAGTTATTTACCAACCAATTATCTTATAATGCAATTTTTATAGTCATTGTTATTGTTATGAATTATAAATTTCTTACCTTTAAATTCATCTCAGGAGTCAAAGCTGCAGGTTGAAGTATGTCAAGACTGTCAAAACTAGCAATTCCTGATATGACCATGCATGCCAACCGCTTTACCAGATATGGGTATTTCAAACCATGAGTCCTTTACAAAGAGATCAGACAGTTGTCACTGGTGGTACTTTACAAACAAGGGCTCAGTCAACAAATCATTGATGTTTCACCAATTTGACATGAGGACCATAACAATCATAAGGACGTAAAATAAGGTTTTAGAAATTTTAGATCCCAAATCGGGCTGCTGATAAATGTGATCAATGTGTATATTTTTCAAACCATCACCGTAGGTGAGAAGCATTCTTAAACTGCCCATCCAAACAAATATCAAAATAGACCCATCAGGATAGTACAAATGACATGAAAATGATGTATTAATCTTAATATGTGAGAGAAGTCAAAAGGATCGCATATATGAATCACCATGGAAGGAGCCAATCTTTTAATAATCAAGAACAAACCTCCATACCGGCAATAGTCATCAAAATCCACCCAATTTGTGTTCATCTCAACATCACGGAATCCCTATAAAAATTAAAATATTAATATAAGTTTGTGTCTGTACAGGGTAATAAGCTTGCGTTTCAATAAAAGAAATCCAATATAATCCAACACTTACTTGTTGATGCAAGTAATGATCACTAAAGTTCCGGACATACAAGTATAACCACATATCAGATATTAAAATGTGGAGAATTAAAGAGCAACAACTTAAATGGACGCAAACTTTCGTTTTTTCTGACTTGGACACCCAACATCATCATGGATGCTACTCAATGAAAATATAATATTTGTAAGATAACCCGCGTAGAACACAATGCATAAAAATGAAACATATAAGTAAAATATAGTCTTTCATAGGTTTAAACCTCAAACACGTTTTGAACAACATCCATGCCCATCTAAAACACAGCAAGTAAAACAATATAATATCAACGCACCTTGGCGCGTTCTTTGCATTCTTCACTGCAAAATGATACGCCGTGAATTTCAGAATCGGTCAAAGTTCGGAGCTTTCTGAGGCAAAAGTAACAAACAGTGTGCATAGAAGAGAGAGAAGGGTGACACAGAACCGGTTTGGCAGTGTGGATGAGATCTCCAGTTCCAATTCTCCGAGTGGCGAATACACCGCGCCCAGCTGACTCGGTAATACCCACCCGAATTGGAGGCGGACCGGTTCGACCCGGAGTATCATGTTCTGCGGCGGCAGTGGGGGTGGAGAAGGAGAACCCCAGAAGTTGAACTCTCTTTACGCAATTCTGTTTCATAAATGGCGAAGCTAATCGGCAATAACGCCCCAAAAATAACGGTGACATTTTCTTCAACCTCTGAATCACAGGGACCACCATCAAAGAGCTGTTACAGAACGAAATGAAATTTCTGCGTGCAATTTCAGAGTAGACTTTTTTTGTTCGGTCTTTATTTCGGAATTTAGAGTAGAAATGAACTGGCTAGTAGCTAAGCCAGCTGCAATTAGTTTGATATTAGGAGTGAGAAGGATGGAGGTTTTTCTATTTTTCTCTTCTTCCTTTTTCTGCCTTGGGGCTTGACCTGAGTGAATGTAGGGCAGTCCTCTGGGTTGATCCCAGTTACATATACATCAATACAAGAAAATAGGATCGGTTTGGGTGAGAAGGAAGAAAATGGGGAAAGAAAAAAAATTTATAATTTTATTTTTTATTTAGTTAAAGAAAAAAGTGGGAGGAAAAATTTTTAAAATAAAATATTTGATTATAAATTTTTTAATTTTAAATTTTTTCTCTGTTATTTTACCTATCATTCAAATTTAAAAAATTTCTCTTTCCCCTCTTCAATTTTTTCTCACTTACACTTCAAGCCCACGTTAGACTCAAGAAAAAAAGAATAGATTATTAGGCAACTTTATTTTGATGAAACACCTCTCACAGAAATAATTTCATATAAGTATTTTATTTATAGTTACAGTTATGAAATATTACAGTAATGTGAAATATTTTATAAATTTAAATATAATTTATTATCAACGTAAATTTTCATACTATTAATAAATAAGGAAACAAAGTATCATTAGAAGTTAATAATTCTTACAAATAATAAAAATATTTTAAAGTTTTTATTAATATAATATATAAATAATTAATAATATAAAATTATTTTACATAACACTAGATAAAATTTAAGGTGGTGTTTGATTCGTAGAATATTTTTAACATTCCTGAAAATATTTTAAGGGAATATTATATTCTCATATTTAATTCAATATTTAAAAAAAAATACTTAAAAATCTTTGTAACCTTACATTCCTCCAAAATATTTATATGGGGAAGGTGACTATCTCAAATTCCTATGAATCTCAAATTTTCATGGAATGGGAATGTAATATTAAAATATTCCTAAAAGAATTTATAGTGAATCAAATATAACAATATTACATTCCCGTTAATTAAATTATCAAAAATTACATTCCTAAGAATGTATACTTTTTTAAAAATGTAAAATCCCGTAAATCAAATATCAACTAAATTTATATTCTAGTTGTCCAAAGTTAAAGATGGGAATGCGAGGATAAAATACCAAAATAATGTTTTTTACAAAACTTATTACCGATTTACTGTTTTTTCGAAACATATTACCGAATTACGCACGGTGGCGGGAGGCGCCATTTGGTGTGGCGCCTCATGGGCGGAGGCGCCATCTAGGATGGCGCCTTTGGTGGTCTGAGGGCGCCATTCAAGGTGGCGCCCTCGCTCAAATTTTTTCAATTTTTTCCTTTTTGAAATTAATTAATGTTGATATCATTTGAAAATAAAAATTATAAAAATAAATAATATATGATTGTAACTGAAAAATAAATTTTTGAAAATAAATTACTTATTTTATAATTATATTTGATGTCATATAAAATATGTTAACTCCACTTTGATATCTAATACATAAATTTATTATAGAAATTAAATAAGAAAGTAGTTAATGATAATAATATAATGAATAAAAATAATAAATATTTAGTAAATAATTAAATATTATTTAAAAAATATAGGATCAATAAAGAATAATTACATAATTTACATTAATGTCTCTGAAAATTTTATGTAATGATAGTTAATTTTTATCAAATTTTGAAATTATAAACTTCTAACGCTTGGAATTATATTATTACAAGTCATTATTTAATATGTTATTACACATAAGTAAATTTATTGAGTATACTAAAATATTCTTTATATACAAAGTTGAAGATAGCTAAAAATGAAAAGAAATATAATGTAATAAATATATTTTTCTTATTTTATATTTATTCAATAATATGCTTGTCCATTTTATTTATTTGAATAAAATTTTATTTATTTTGTGACAGAATGAATGCAAAGTGGCGAGGTTGAAGATAGCTAAAAATTTAAAAAAATCTGATTATTTCGTTTCAATAATCTTTTCATTTTGTAATTAAATCGGAATTATAACATGAATTAGATATTTTGGCAATGAGAGTGAAAAGTACCGATTAATTATTTTTTAAGAAATTATTATTCGTTTCATCGTTCGCTCGAAACATTTTATCGAAATAAGCACAGAAGATACGAACAGCGATGGAGAGACGCCAAATGACGTGTAGAGGTACGCTAGACGAAATGGCATCGTTCGCGCTGAAGCGAAGGAACGACAGGCGATATGGCACTTTTGGCCCATGGCACCCTCGCTCCTCGTTTCTAAATTAATTAGGCGGTGACTGTGTTGACTGTGCACCCTAGAGACATGAATTTTTGTGAAAGTATGATAATTAATATTATTTATTTACTTTCACACGATAAATAAAAAAAGAATAGATAGGTTAAATTATTTTGCGCTTCACCGTAGTTTATTTCATAAATTATTTACCAAATTACATAGGGCGCCGTTGAAGGCGTCTTTCAATATGGAGCATTCGCTACAGCGAATTTCACTGCGCGGGCTGGGAGGCGCTATTTCACCTGGTGCCTACCCAACAAACTTTTTTTTTATAACTTATGGGGCTGGGAGGCGCCAAGTGACATGGCGCCTCCACAACCCCATTTTATAAATTATTTAAGTTTTATAAATTTATATATTTTATTTATATAATTTTAATTTTATCATAATTAGAATGAAATTATAATTTTTAAAATTTAATTAATTATATTTTATGATATTATTTATCTATATTAGTCGTAAAAATTAAGATATAATTATAATAAAATAAAAATTATATAAATAAATATATAATTTTATTAAACTTAAATAATTTATAAAATGGGACTGTGGAGGTGCCATTTCACTTGGCGCCTCCCAGCCCCATAAGTTGTAAACCTAAGTTTATTGGGTAGGCGCCAGGTGAAATAGCGCCTCCCCAGCGAAATTTGCTATAATTTTAAGGCGACATGTTAGAAGGCGCCTTTAGCTGGCGCCCTGCGTATTTTGGTTAATAGTTTCAAAATTGCGGTAAAACAGAAAATAGTTTATGAAGTAAACGTATTTTGGTATTTTAACCAAGTAGATATTTATAACAGTTGTGAAAGTACGATAATTAATAATATTAGTTATTATATGTGGAAGATGTCTTTATCATCATTTTTTAAATAAAATTAAATATTGCAATGATCTTCGTGATTTATTGTTATTTGTAATTATTCCTGCGCAAGCAATTAAAAAAGTGGTAGTAATTATAAGCATCCTAAATGTTGACGTTTGGCAATAAAGTAGTAAAGTCATCCTAAATGTTGATGTCTGGCAATAAAGTAGTAAAGTCATCCTAATTGTTGATGTCTGGCAATAAAGTAGTAAGATAAATCTACACAAATATACAAATATATAAACGAGATAGAAAAGAAAGCTAATGTCTACACAAGTGATGTCCAGTCCCACATCCAGGATCGGTAATGTGGCGGCCGTATCTACTAACCCTCGGCGCAGGCTCGGGAGTCACATCCTCGGTGTCTGTGTCTGCTCTACCTCCAGCTCCTGCTCTGCCTCTACCCCTGGCTCCCGCTCTGCCTCCACCTCTACCTCTATCTACAAGCTTTGAGTGGTCTGCCATCATGCCACCATGTGCTAATCCCTGATCCTGAGTCTGCTAATCAAATACAGGACGATATGGTTGCGCTGGACCAGCATCATCAGAAGGAAAGGCATAGAATGCAGATGAAACTCCTGGTGCATGTGGAAATGCCTGGAACGAGGATGGAACACCAGGAGGGAGCTGGTACATCTGGGGTGACGGCGACCGATATAGTACAACCGGGAACATGGTGGAGGATGAAGGGTCATCAGGTGCAGTAGGGTGCACATGAGATGAGGCAGTAACATCAGGCATCATCGTCATGGTCTCCTGGGCAGTCGAAGGTGGAATCTGTCGCACTGTCGAGGCGGACGGAACATCAGCTTGCGACGTCTGCCATGGAGCAGTGCGACATCGTCGGCGAGAGCGAGGCTGATCATGGTCACCCTCCGGAGGGTCTGGGATGTGATGGGCCTGGGGAGCTGGCTCCGCATGTGAGTCAATAATAACATGATCAACCTGCTGAATCGCATGAAGGATGGACTCCGTCGCTGACCTAAGCGCATCAAAGGTGAACATAGCCTGCCCCTCGGGGGTAGTGAAGTCCTGTAGTGAGGAAACCTCATCTACCTGTGCAAATTTTTGACATTAAAGTCAGTTATAATACTAATGCATTTAAAGAAAATTAGATACAAAACACTAGCACGCAATCTTACCACAAGGTCAAGCGCTCCCCCGACAGGTGTAATACACCGTCTGGTAACCCGTCTGTACTATGTCATGTAATCGGAACGTGGCCCCAGAACTAGGCGTGTCGTCGGCTCGGCGGTAACGCACAAGTCTCGCCGGATATCCCAGAGTGCAATATACGGCTGATGGCGGATGTGCCACTCCTCGTCATGCCAACCGGACAAGTGAAGGCAGTGGACCTCCGCCACCTGCTTCGGTGGCTCTGGAATGGCCTGGCGTAGTCCAAACTGCCGCAAAACCCTATCAGGCTGGTGCCACTCGACAATCTGGAAGTGAATGAGCGGCACCACTGCTGTCCAGGTGTCGCTCCCGTCGAAGCAGTACTGAGGCAGTGATGCGATGACCTCCTCAGTGTACGGGATCCAGACGATCTGAAGTTACAATTTTATCGTGTGATTTAAATACGACTGTGGATTGGACAAAGCTTTGAAATTAATGATTGTAAAAACCCCCTACGTACCTGATCAAGTCGAAGACGGTCCAGCACGTATCTGTAATGGGGTAGGCTGTGTGCCGGACTATCCTGGAACGTCTTCTGATAGTGCCACCTGCCAGGTTCAATAACAAAGTTAGGCAATTGCGTAGCAAACTTAATTATAAGTGAAAGTAGAAATATTTTCTAACCTGCGCGCTAAGGGGCCAATCCCTGCATCCCCCTCTGGTATGTCTGAAATAGCTATCGCGGGAGCGATGGTGGGAAATCTATCCCAAGCCCAGAGCTGCAGTAGTAGGCAACAACCTCCTATCTCTCTGTAATCTGGTGCGGTGGCCTTGCAGAGCTCTCTGTACAGGTATGCCAGGCAAGCTGATCCCCAACTGTACGTCCCAGCCTCGTGTAGGTGTGCGATCAAGGGTAAGTGCATGAGGTGGACGTATGTGCCGGAATGGTCCGGAAATAACGTCCCACCAATGAGTCGTAAAATGTAAGCTCGAGCGAATCTCTGCACTGTGACCTCATCCGCATCATCTGGGAGATGAGCGAAATGCCTCTCCAACTAACTTATCCTCAGTCGCCCCCCTCGGATGACATTCTCATCTGCCGGTAACTGGAGTCCCAAGTACTCCTCTATCAGGGCTCCCCACCCCCACACAGTGGGCCCCGTCACTACTCGACCGTCAATGGGTAGGCCGAGCTGAAAGGCAACATCCTGCAGGGTAATAGTCGTCTCTCCCTGCGGCATGTGAAAGGTGTGCGTCTCCGGCCTCCACCTCTCCACAAGAGCATTGATCAACTGATGGTTGATAGACACAAACTCACACATCGCCAAGCCGTAAAAGCCTGCCTCTCGCAGAAAGGGGACAATCAACTCCGGCGGTGGCTGGTGATGGTAGTGATGAGCTCGGCGAATCCTAAGCACACGGTCAGGCTGCAAAAGAAAAAACAACACCAACTATAACGTTTGACAATTCAGAAACAGTTAATACTCAAGTTAATTAAGGTGTAGCTATTTCCATACATGGCCTGCCCAGACCGACTGGGATATGTGTGAGGCCTGAGCGGTCAGCAGAGAAGGATCGCGTGGTCCAGGATCAACGCGTCGGGATGTGGATGCCATCTGCCACGACAAGCATTGCATAGCAATGAAATTTAAACACACACAAACTTAGAGGTGTTGTCCAATTTAAGCACAGCCTTAAGGTATTAAAAAATATTATCATAAACTGTCTTAAATTTAAGGTGCAATATATATAAATAATTTCATAAAATGTCAGGTAATAAAAAATTTCAGGCTACTAGTAATGGGGTAACCCTTATATACATAATGATGTGCAAATTTACAACCATAAAAAATAAAATATAGTGTGCAACCGCTACACTTATGACATTGGTTAACATACTTTAAAGCATACATGCGAAAGTAAATAGTAAAAATCACGGTGTAGAAGGGCCTTCGTCCCCATGAAGCAGTGGGCAACGCCTACGATTATGTCCTGCCATCTTACAATGACTGCATTTTTGCTTTACACCGCTCTCCTGAGGCCAATCCATCTCATTTCTGATTCTGGTCGACTTTGGTCGTCCCTTTGCACGTAATCTTCCATAATTTGGAACTAGGACAGGGAATGGTGGTAGGTTATTCCACTGCGACCAATCCCCAATAGGCCACCACTCAGATTTGTAACAATTGAGCAGCGTGTCAAGCCTGTAGACAGCATCGACATATGGTTCCCACGATATGTTGATTGAGGCACAAGCAGCAATAATATGAGCGCAGGGATACCTATATGCTTGGAATTGTCCACATTCACATTGCCCTTTGTCTAATAACACCTGGACGACCTTTCCACATGACCCACTGGCCATATCAGGGCCTTCCACCACCTCAAACCTAGTCCCTTCTCTATTGTAAGCACGAACGTGGTAAGAAGAAGCACGTGACTGGATAGTCGCAAGCTCCTGTCTGAATCTGCTTGCGTATCTGTGTCCTTGTTGTAGGTCAGCGTGTGCTTCTTTTGCCCTTTCCACAAAGTACTTGACGCATCTATAGTATGTTTGTTGGACAAGGCCTGTGATTGGCAGCTTCCTTAGTCCTTTGAAGAGGCCATTGATGCACTCTACAATGTTAGTCGTCATATGACCATATCTTCTGCCTTCGTCATAAGCAAGCATCCACTTCTCGTTCGGAATACCGGTCATCTTCTTATGGATCTCCTTATTGACTTTGCTAAGATTGTCCAATCTCTCCATGGCCTTTCCCCAACTGGGCTCGTACGCTGAATAGAAGGAGACAAATAGGTTAACTAAAATGAACTACTGGGTGCACAAATTTATAAATGAAACGCTCAATAGAGAAATGTCTGCATTAACACATACCAATCTTGAGGACAGCTTTCCTCACATTGTCATCTCTACACTTCCTGCGAATGTTGCTGGCAATGTGCCTGATACAATACCGGTGATAAGCATAAGGAGGCTGCCATCTCAGGCCTTCGGTGGCTACAGCATCCTTTATAGCTCGGTGTCGATCTGATATCAAGCATATTCCTTGCTTGTTCGTGACATTGACCCGCAGTAATGCCAAAAACCAACTCCAATTCTCATAGTTCTCCCTGTCAACAATGGCAAAGGCAAGAGGAACGGGGCATTTGTTACCGTCCTGAGTCGCAGCAATCAGTAGCACGCCCCTGAACTTGCCATATAGATGCGTGCCATCAACTTGTATGAATTGCTTGCAGTAAGGAAACCTGCAATGCATGGCTTGAATGCCCAGAAAACTCGGTTGAAAACATGTTTCTGCAGATCGACACGATTATCAACTGTGACAAATTCGTGGGACTCCAACTTGAACAGCGCCTGGTCACAGTAGCCTAAAATGTCCAACCACTTGGGGAGCACTTCATACGATTTGTCCCAATCACCGTGCACCTTCACAATTGCCTTTTGTTTCGCCTTCCATGCTTTTCTGTACGAAATCTTGTATCCGTACATGCCTTCCACCCTCTCCTGTATAAGCGAGATTGGAACGTCTTGCTTCATTTTAATCATCTCCAGGATCAGGGAACTGATATACTCGGAATTCAGAGACTTGTGGTCCTGTGTCAAACTAGCATTAACACATGTGTGGGGCCCTGAAAATCTAGTTATGGTCCAAGTGTTACAATTCTTCAGTTTCACTGCTCTGAGGTGGAAATTGCATTGGTCCCCAAATTTATCACACTTCAATGATAATCTTCTGGTATCCGACTCCTCCACGTAATAACTGTGGTGCCTTCTGATGTGATAATGCTTGGTTGCAGTGATTAAAGCCTCCTTGCAATCGAACTCTTGCCTAACCTGCAAGTCCTCCATGTCGTAATCATAGGTTGGCTTCATTATTTTCGAAAATTCATTTGGCTTCCGTATCGCATCCCAATCAATGTCAGAGAAGACAGCAGCCTGGGGGACACCATATGATGTTTGTGGAGCATTACCACTGCTCACACACCGCGTTGGTACACTGTCTGCATGTGTTGCCGCACGTTCTTCGTCATCTGTGTCATGATCGTCACTGCTACTGCAGGATACCTCATCGTCTTCAAAACCAGACTCTAGGTGGGCATCCATTAATACGGGATCGATAGATTCTTCTTGTACGATCGGCAAGGCACGTGATGAACCTACCAAGGTTTGGGGTGCATTTATCGGGGTAACACCTGCAACAGATGAGTCCAGCGCAGGAGCATGACTATCAGAAATGTGGAACTCAAATCCACCTGTGTAAGGACGGCCTTCCCCCACCATCGAACAACCAGTGTTAACATAAACCGCTGGATCCACGGGTGGTGCAATTCTTGTAACTCTTTCATCAAAACCAAAGTTGGCAGCGCGCAATTCGGATGTAATCACGTCCACGTACAATTCCATGGCTGTCATCGTCGGATGTTGTTCGTAGCTTGCTATCGCGCATGCCAAGTCTTCATCGTCGTCCAATTCGTAGGCCATGTACTGAGCCTCTGTTTGATGCTGTGGAAACCTGTAAACAATTTTTCCCACAGCTTGATCCTGGTGAAGCTTCAATCGGGCATGAATTCTCTCGCGCAAGACATCCATAGTGCTGCATCCTTTCAATTTTAGTGCCTTTGGGGGAGGTCCATCGTACATTACTCCCATCGATCCCTCAATCATTGTACCATTTGAATATATGAAAGAAATTAAATTTTTCTTCATCTCGTTACTTCTGGCTCCAAAATATTCACTGCAAACTATTCTTCATTGTCATCATGCAATCATAGGACAATTTTCATTCTTACAGACGAATCAACCAGTATTCAATATTACAAGCAGTTGATGAGCAAAATACTTTACTATTTTTCTAATGTACTTAGCTAATAGTAAATAATAATCTGCCCGTGCAAGTCAAATCTATTCCGGCCTTTACAAGCCGACATTCATTTCCCGCAAGTTATGAAGCTACTTCTACACTCATTCATAATTTGGCATTTTTTTTGGTTTATTCAGCACAACGTATACTAATTAAATAGAGAAATATTTTCAGTACACTACATATTCTACTTTCACGATAACCTACTCCTTTCACACCTATTACTAAACAGCAACTAAAATTATTTACGCATTACTGTTTCTATATTTTTATGTAGATTACAATGGATTCCTTTTTACATGCACTGACTTCTGGTTACATTCACATATCCTGGAGCCTAAAACTTTTTTAGGACACATTTCTTTATCTCATTTTTTCTTCTTTTAATAGCACAACCTATCAAAGTACATATAAATTTCTACAAAATTTCCTCACATCATAATTTGACATTGTAGGCCATTACAATCAAGATAAAATTAAAATCACCAATTATTTACATCATAATACCCTAAATAAATTTCTCTACCACTGTAAAAGATATCTTCATGATGATTAATAAAAGTTATAACATAAGCATAAAATTTATAAAATACTAACCGGTAAGTATTAGGAAAAGCAAACAGAAAAATGCCTCTGCATCAAAGAAAAATTTGTTAGATATTTTAATAACTTTAACTTCTAAGTAAAAATTATTACGTATTATTGTATCATTACAAAATTATACAAAGATCACGCTAAATTAAATATACTTTGCAAGATAATATATAAAAGAAACGAAAACAGTAGCATACATAAAATTTTATTGACGTATACTTAATTTTAAATACAGGGTTTCAATTTTTCCATTAGGTTCAAATTTACAAATTTTTCCTTATATATTAATTTTTATTCTTAAATACTTTTATTACAACTGGGATATATAGTTAATTATTTCAATTAACGCTTCCCATGACATTAATTTTTTAAAGTTACTTTTATACAAAACTTAAATATGTTTCATTATGTCAATATTATATTATATAATTATCTTATTATTTAAATCGTGAATAATATAACGCAAAATAAGAAAAATTATAGCCAAATAGTTTAAAGGAGAAGTGTTATGTGAAAGGTAAAGTAATAAGTGTGAAAGATTAAATATGTAATCAATTAATTTTTTTAAATAATGTATTTGATTATTAAAAATAATTTTATGTAAAAAAAACTTGTACTATATTAAATAATAGAATGATTGAAAAATAAAAGTAACAAATTAAACAAAGTGGATTAAACTGGAAAAAATTAATAAACAGATTAATATAAAAATTACAAATTACAAACTATCACAGATCATATAAGGTTCTACAACTTTTCTTAAATTTCATATCACAGATCATAATAATCAGCATAATCTATAAATTTTTCTACTACAATATAATATAAAAATTAAAAAATACTAACCAATGAAGAGTAAGAAAAGAAGATCAGATCTGCTCCAAAGAAGTAAATAATACCGGATGAGATTTACAGATTCAACAAAAAATGCAGTAAATAATTCTGGATGAGATTTACAGATTCAACAAAAAAATGCATATTTAAGAATAAAAATATACAAAAAATTACCGATGACTGCGAAGGAATGGCTGCGAAGTAAGAAGAAAAGAGCAGATGCAGAGACGCTCCTAGGTTTGTTTGTGGGTGTGTGCGGCTGCGGAGGGGGATAGGTTTGTTTGTGGCTGTGTGCGGCTGGGGGATTTATAGGGAGGGAGGCGCCAGATCAAATGGCGCCTCCCAAAAAAATTTAAAAAATTTTGAATGGGGGCGCCAGACCAAATGGCGCCTCCCAAAACAATTTCAAATTTGGCGAAGGCGCCATTCAACCTGGCGCCTTCAGCCTTGCCCTCCGCCCAGAAACGCCATATGGTATGGCGCCCTCAGCCTTTCCGTGCGCAAATCGGTAAATAGTTTGGACGAAACAGCATTTAGGTAAATTGTTTAAAAAAAAACAGGAATTCGGTATTTTATCCGGAATGCGATGACAACATCTTCTAGGTGGTAAGTTGTTCTCCCATTTACTTGTTCATGTACCGTGCATGATGTTATATATTACTTTTCAATCACAAAGCATATAAATGAAATAAGTAATTATAGATTACTGGTGAAAATTGAGCAATACCCTGAAGATCAAAATTCAAACTTTCTTTCCATTAATTAAAAAAAAAGAAAAAGGAAAAAAAACACTCAGCAACTTCTTTACACTTCTATACAAATTTCACATCAAAGATACATTCCAACAAAATATCTAAGTCCACTTTCTGGAACCGGATGGCTTGTTCCGCTCCAAAATCAAACAAGTCGCTAACCCTTTTTACAGCATTACTCAACAGTTAAAATGTTATATATATCAAAAACTGAATTTTAAAATTAAATTTTAAATATAAATTAAAAATTATTAATTGATTAATAATAATAAAATAAATTTATAAAATTCAATTCAATAAATATAAAAAATTTAAAATCAGATCGTGTATATAACATTTTATACACCGATACAAGTTAAACTTATAAACAATGACTAATCTACAGATTAAAAACCCTCATAATATGCAGCAGCCAAAAAAGGCCTTGTTTATGTATCTGGGAAAAATAGCATCGAAGGCAAGAGAATTATGCTTTCGTATACACAATTAGCAGCCGGCACCATCATGCCCAGGTACATTTACAAAGCATAATACAATTTAAGTAACATCAACAATCAGCCCCAGCAAATAGCTTAGCCCCCCAGGAAAAAAAAAAGCCACCCTCCTTCATCCATGCAATGGGGATCTCCAATCCAAATCCTCCTGCGGATAATCTTTCTGCAATTCCTTGGGAGGAATGAAGCAATCCATGGAAAGCCCAGGCACATTGAAAGCAACATCATCAATGCTCCATGACTCCTCCATCCGCCTAATCGCAGGGCCCACTCTGACATTATCGCCAAATCTGGTGATGATCGCCGCCGACCGGCCGGCATGGGCGATCATGACGCCGTCCACCGGCCGGTAGTCCTCGATATTGGTGGACATGGTGGTCTCCCAATAGATGGGCTGCGTACCAGGGGATTGAATCCTGGTCAGGTAAGAATCTTCAAGGTAGACTAAAAGGCCACTTCTCTGGCTGAAGTAACCAAAAATTGAATGTTTAATCATTTCTGCTGTGTTATCACTGCGATCAACAAGCTCCTTCTGATCAGGGGATAGTTTTAAGACAAAACAATCTGTGCCTGAGATTTGCTTCTCTCCCATGTACTGCGCAGCAGAGAACAGGGCAGACACTGCCAAGGGATCTAGTCCCTACAAGGTACAATTTAACGCCGTTTAAGGATTTCTGACATCACAGTTGAAGAAAATGACCAAACTACAGAGGGTAACAAAGGTAAAAAGACTTGGATGCTGATTATAGTGGACCCCAAAAGCCAGCCTTTTTTTCCACACAAAACCTAGAAAAGATGTTGGACTATTTTGTTTCATTGTTTATGAAGAAAGAAAACTAATATAAGCATTGAAAATAAAATTTAAAATTAAATTTTAATTTTTTTATTTATTAAATTATTTTTTCATAAATTTATTTTATTATTTTATATTTAATTATATTTTTTAATTTTTATTCGATACTTAATTTCAAAATCTATTTTTAGTGCATGTACGTTGTTGTATGACAAAATAATTGGGCATAACGAAGGTCGTACTTTACAAAAATGCTTGACCCAGGTTTAAATTGCAATTGAGTTTTCAAGTCTTTTAATAAGATCTAGACCCTCTTCATTGTTTTTCTATCAATTTTTCTGCCAATTTTTGAAGAGATAAAAACATAACTTTTATTTTAAAATTCACTGTCTTTTTTACTGAAACTCACTGTTTTAAGCAAAAAAAAATCTATTTCTGTATCTCCGAAATTCACTTCATGCAATTTTTTAATTTAAGAGATGGAAAGAATAAGAAAATGAGAATAAGATTATTAAATATCTTAACTGTCTCTAAAATGTGAAAAATGAAACAGAAGAAAATGGTTAGATGAAACAAATGAAAGGAATTTAGTTGGGAAACAAAGATCCAATATACTGGCCGGTAGCATATGCATCTATGCACGCTTGAAATTAATTAAATTCATCAAGAGGAGGCCATCAACCAGCATTTATATGTATTTAAGAATTAAGAATTTAGGTAATTTCCCACTTCCTTTGTCCTCGTTAGGAGTCTAATTCAATTATATAAGAATTTTATTATTCCTACATTCTTAATGCATTTCTTAATAAGAATCTGTAATTCCAAGCCCCACCATACCACATTCAGTTAAAGGGTTCATCTCTAATATTATACCAAAACATAGAATTTTCAAGTTTACATTATAATAGATAAGATCAACTTCTCAATCATTGAAAATTCAAATTCTCACCTTATTTTACCAAAACAAGATAAATGAATATAGAAAACATAAATATTTAACCCACGTTTAAATCTAAACGTCAGTTTCCCACATCTTTTATCGCAGAGTGTGCAATTCAGGGTAAGGTTCAATTTTTTTTTTTTTTTGTGAGAGAGTATAAGTTAGTGAGTAAGAATAAGATCATAGGATTAACATTTCTGCAACTTCAAATAAGGAAGTGGTCTTCATCGTTTTATATTTCTTATTCACAATTAGCAAAATTGGGTTTTTAAATTTAGAACATAGATCCTGCAAGATTAAGAAATGCTCAAATATAATACCACCAAATTTGAACAAAACTTGCTTTGCTCAAACAAAAAGCAATGAACAACAAAAAGCAATTCAACAAACGCCCCAGAAAAATTCAAACTAGAAATGATGCATGATAAACTTGCCTGAATGGCACGGCGAAGAGGGCGTACGCCACCTTTGGCGGCGTGTGCGCCGTGCCAAGGCGTATGGCGCCAAGCAACGGTACCATCACTGCCGGCAACCACCTTGTGACCGCCCACAACCAGCTCTATTTGCCATTTATCAGGCACCATTTGCCACATCACAAAACACCCTCTCTCCGAAACTCCGCTACCTCCGCCGCCGGATCCGACCTCATCCACCACCCCCATCGCCAGCTTGCCAGTTGCAAAAACATTCTTCACCCTTCCCTCTAACTTCCGGCAACCCGTCGCCGCCGCGAAGTGCTGGATAATATACTGAGCCGACGACGAAACCTATCATAAGTCACAACAAATCCACAATTATACAAAGATTATAACAGATTCTCTGTTCCAATTTTTTAAAAAATATTATTCATCTTCAGCTCAAATAACAGGGTAAGAAATTTAATCATTTAACACAATGGTTAGAGTAAATATCATGCAAACAGTATGTTAGGGGGGCAAAGATGACAGCTTTAGTCATTATTGTGATACATAAAGAGTGATTCAAAATATAAATAAAGTGATTAAAAGAAAAACCATCAGAACATACTTTTTGCCAACTTTAAGCGGAGACTTAATTTTATCTACAAAACCATTATGAACTTCTACACCTTGAATCACAAAGAAAGCAAATTTAGCTCCCTCCCATAATCATTACTTATATTTTTCTCAGCTTTATAATGTAAGGAAGATACAATAAGATAATTAGAAAAGTTATATTGATGATAATTTCTTCTTAGCATCTAATGGGCAAAGTGTGCGTGTAAAAGTGGCAACTTTGTCGTACAATCGGAAATAATTGACGAGAAAATAAACAGGAAAATTTAAGAAATGGAAGAGAATAATTCATGGCTGGCTTGCCTCGTTAATGGGTTGTTTGGGATGAACGGAAACGGGGAAGAGAGGGCATCCGAGGACGCTGAGGAGGATTTTGAGGTGGTCGGACTTCTTATTGAAGACGAGGGACAGCTGGGTCTTGATCCAGGCCCAGTTCCGCCATGGCTGACGGTGTCTCTTGGAGGCTGAGCCGTCGTGTTCTTCGTTAATGGGCTCTTCCGATAAGGGCGCCAGGCGGCCCATACTCTGAGGTTTCTGCTCGTTGGAAGTTGAGGCAGTGTGAAAGAGATGCAGGTGGAGTTGAATGCTGGTGGCAGAGGAAAATGAGTGGAAAGACCCTCTTAAAAGGAGGACTCTTTCTTCCGTTGTGAAGTTACATACTCGCACGGCTAGAGCGTGAAACTCACGGTGGGAAATGGATTGGAAGATGGTTAACTGTGGGAGCTCTGACTTGAACCGCGGACTGTGGATTGGCTGCTCAATTGAATGTGACATAACGCGCATTCGCTGAAAAATGTTGATAGGATTATTTTTAATTATTTATTTTATTTTTTATGAGTTTTTAATTTTATATTTCAGAAAGGTAAGAATAATGTTATATTTATTAAAAATTAAATTTAAAATTAAATTTTAAATATAAATCAATAATAAATTGAATATTTAATTTCAAATTTTATTTTTTTTGTATGTAATATTTTTATAGAGATGAAAAGGGGAAAATATGCATCAAAAACTCTGCTTGAAGTAAAATAATTAGGTAATTCTTTAACGCGTATTTACAAAATTTACATCAATACATATTCTTATCAATCTTTCGTATTTTTTTAACTTTTCAAATAATAGCTCCAACTTATATATATATATATATAATTTTCTAATCTTAACTTTAAGATAAAATTAATAATTTAGTTTTTAAATTATAAGGTGTAAATAAGATGACCCTAATTTATATAAAATTATAATTTTATTTTTAAATAATAATTTATAAATTTTAAATTTAATTCATTAATAATGTAAAATATTTTATACTATCAATAAATTAGAAAAAATACATCATTAAAATAATAAAAGTAATTAGAAATTTTGACAAAATAAAAGAGTATTAACAATCTTTGAATAACATAGTAAAATATGGATGGATGATAATATAAAATAATTTATATTAATTATGAGTTAAATTTAAATCTTGATTTATATTTGATTTCATTTTTCTATATAAATAATTTTAACTCTAAATTATATATTTGTATTAAATGACTTCTCATAAAAAATACACATAAACAAATTAGATGAGAAGTTATTTTAAGACTTCATTTTATGTAATAAATAAGTTAACTTGTAACTTATTAATTTGATAAATAACAAATTAGATGAGAAGTTACTTTGAGGCTCAATTTCATGTAATAAATAAATTAATTTATAACTTATTAATTTGATAAATAAGTTGTAAGTTAGCATTTGAAGATGTTTCTTACACTAATTAAAATAATAAATTCTGATTTAATAAGTTACCTAAAGTAACTTATAACTTATGTGCTAGTACCTTTTCAAATTATTTACAAATCTATCTTTATTTTTTTATTAATTATAATCTATGCTCTTTATAACATAAATTCAAATATTTTTTACAAAATATAATTAACTCAATTTTAACATAATTATATCCTAATTTCAAATTATAAATACATAAAAATATATATGTAAATAAATAAATAATATCATAAAAGTAATTATAATTTTATTATAAATAATAATAAAATAAAAATTATGTAAATAAATATATAAATTTATAAAATATAATTAATTAAATATCAAATATTATATTTTTATTTTAAATTTATTAATTTTGTTAATATAATTTAATTTTTTACTGCATATAAATTATTTTAATTATATATTTATTTTTATTAATATTTATTTTATTTTATTTTATAATTTTAATTAATTTAATAATTAATTTTATAAAATATTTTAATTAACTTATCGACACTTAAAAAATATAGAAGAGGATTAAATTATAAAGAGAACCCATGTAAAAAATATCTGACCAGAAAGGCGAAAGATGAGAAAAAGAGATGACCAACTTTTTTGGTGTTTGTGACTATAAAATATGGTTCTCGCAAATGTGACGAGTAATGACACGATGGTTCCACAAGAGGCTCAGCACCAATGGTCCCTTGGCTTGTGGGAACAGCCTTTTTACCACATGTTTCTTTCCTTCCCTTGGTCCATCCTTCCTTTATATTTTGATTGGAAAGGGTCATGCCCGGAGGGAATCCTCAGTCTTCACTTTCTAATTTACAATGTTCTCGTCAATTAAGAACGAACATCTCTCACTTTAATATCATTTTTTCTTTGGTGCAAAACGGTGGAGCACATGCATTAGACAAATTGCACCAGCTTTGCATGTAATGGGTTGTGCACCTTTTTTTGAAATGGAAGTGAAAAATATTGAAAATTGTTAAAAAGAAGGGTACAGGGATTCGTGGGTGATATATCAAGGTCAATTATAAATATAGTTTGATATTTTAATAAGAATAAATTTTAAAAATTATTAAAAATATTTTAAATGATTAATATAATTATATATAAAATTTTAGAATAATCAATCAATAAAATAATAGAACTTCATTTGAATTTTAAAGTAACAAATAAAAAGAAATAAAATATTTCTTTACGATGCAACAAAGAAAAAAGAATAAAAAGAATATTAATTTTTACAAGAGATTAGTTTTAATTTACTAATAACAAATGCTAATACAACCTTCAGCTATAAATAAGCATTGATTACTAATCTTCAAATAATTATATTTAATATTTTATTTTTAGTAATATAATAAATAATAATATAATTAATAGTAGAATTATGTTAATGTTTAGTTTATCATTTATCAAAAGTTTGTTAAGCAATTATAGGATGAGAACATATCAAATATGAAGAGCATTTTTATGCAAAAGGTGAAAGGGATGAATAGTAACCACCGAATATTACATTAATAATCAATATTAAAATATTATTAACAATTATGTGATAACTTAAAATAGTTACACAATTATTTAGAAAGGTTACGTAAGTTTATATTTTAATCTTAACTATTTAATATTAAATTTGATGATTATAATTTTTTTCACTCTCATATAAAAATACTTGTCTCACTTAATACATCTTCTAATAGAAGTAATATTTAAAAAATAATAATAAATATAACTTGATTTCATAAAATGGTAGATAAATAAAAATAAATATGATACTCCTTCCATCTTCTATTATCTATTTGACCAATTTCATAGATATTAAAATTAAAAAATTAATTTAATTTATTTATTTTTAATGAACTTTCTAAAACTATTCTTTAATTCAAAATCAAAATTTACCTCATTCTTATTTCTCTAATTACTTGGAATTTATTACTAGACTTAAATGTACATAGTTTTTCTCTCATTTTATATATAAATTTTAATACACTTAAAAAAAGAGAAAAAGAATAATTTATTGAGATATTTTGACATGAAAGTATATAATAATGAAATATTTATTGATAAAAAATAAAAATAAAATTAAATAATATATATTTAATATTTCATTAGATACCTAAAATAATAGATAAAAAATAATCTTTTAAAAAAAAAGATAAATAATAAAAAGATGGAAGAAGCATTTAAAAAAAGGAATGGATAAAATAATAAAGATAAATTATTAATCATTCATAAATACGTGAAACACAGTGTTTACATTAGATGCGTGCAGGCGCGTGGGAGGATTGGCTGTGGAAGGCAGTATATCTGTGGTAGGGAACTTAAGATACGGAGAAGGAGCTTTTAAGGGAGGCAATGGAAAGCAGGTGACGTGTCCACATCTTTCTCTATTTGCAATTATGCCTTTTTCTGGTAGTTGGCTTTATTTCCCGGAGCTTTTGCTTTGGAAATCTTCGTTCTGCTCTACCACCAATTTGATCGTTGTGGGATCTATTTATCTATTTAATAGAGTTATTACAAACTTCTTTTAGAATTTCATAGTTGGTACGTATCATCGAGAATTCTATTAAAACCAACTTTCTGATATCGTAATTCGAATAAATAAAAATTAATTTGTGATCAAAAGTATGCGAGAGACTAAATTATATTTTCTCGGTTCTGTTTAATCCATGTTTAATGTAAATACTCAATATATAAAAATTAAGAATATTATAGCCAATAGAATAAAATTTTATGTGCAAGATTATCTATTGCTCGTTTTTGGGATGTCTCCTCTAAAACATATAGAAGATAAGGCATATTTTAGAAGTTAAAATTAATTATCATAATTTTTGTAAAAATAAAAATAATCATAAATTAAAAAATTATTTCCTAACTTATTATTTATTAAATTTTTAATTTTTATTAAAAATTATGATTATTTATTTTATCTTCTACATTAAAAACATCAACTTTGATAATTTTGTAGAAGGTGATATGAAGCTCTTTACCATGCCTTTCATCCGGCATTCTCAAATTAGATGTTAGATTTAAATTTAATTTAACATCAATGTAAATAAATTTTAAGTTATTATTTATTTATATATTATTATATTATTAAAAAATTATTAAATTTTTTATTATTAATAAATTTTTTAATTATTTTAATTTTTTAATAATATAATATATTTTTATTTAGTAACAGTGTAAAATATTTTATATTAATAATAAATTAAATTTAAATATTTAAATATCAAAAGAAACTTTTTGATATCATAGTTTGAATGAACAAAAATATTTTGTGATTAAAAGTATGCCGTTTTACATAAGACAAGAGCTTTAGATGAAATGTCATTTAATGACTTCTGCTTTCCTTTACGATTTGAGTTTGATGTTTTTGTATGTACGAGTTTAATGACTTTGTCATTCATGCCCAAAAAAAATGCTATTATACGTTCTTAATTTAAAAAAAAAATGTATTTTTACCAACGTACTGTTTATAAAAAGTTAAACCAGATATGTAGCAGTTGCACATTTACTAAGAATGTAAAAAATGAAATTTAAAAAAATATAACAAATAGAAAAAGATTAAAGAAATCACTCCGTGTGGTTTAAGTTGTATCTATTGTTTACCCTCTAATAATTCATGGACGTTTCAGGTTAGTTCATAGTACTTGAAAGAAATTTTGGTTCAACTTGACTAACTGGCGTTTGCATCCTAATTTTACTGGAAGGTAAATTTGAGTCAGGTTTTAATTCCTGATGACATGAAATTACCATATCTAATTTAATCAGTAATATTTTTAAAAATATTATAATATTATAATATTATATTTTAATTATTTTTAATATTTTAATAAATATTATTAAATTATTAAAAATATTTTCATTGAAATTTAAATGTTAATAATGGTAGATGGTAGCTGACGATTGTCACCGATAATAATAGTGACAAGCAATGGTTACCAGTAATAAATAATGATTGACAGTAATAATCAAGAATGAGTAGTAATCGAAGATAACTATCAAGAATAAATGATGATTAATAATGGATAACAGTAAATGATAATTATTAGTAATGGATGATGATAAGTGGTAAGTATTAGTAATAGATAGTAGCCTATGTTGCTCTAAGTAACAATGAGTAATGATAAATAATAATTATTAATATTGTGTAATGTAAACGATGGTAGTTAATAATGATTAATAATAATTAGTAGTGATTGATAATAGTAACTAATGATGGATAATGATAGACGGTAATCATTAGTGGTGAGTGATAATTGACAATAACTATTAATAATAGGTATTGATGGGCAATGATTATTAATAATAATTAGTAATAGATGGTGGTTTATGATAATGAGTGAAAATTGAAAATGATCAATAATAAGAGATAATGGTAAAATGAAGCATTAATGGTAGTAAAACTTACATGTCATGAGAATATAGAATACCCACTTCACCTTATTAGAATATTATGAAGGAATATTAGGTTAAAATCATTCTTGTAAATATTTTTCTAAAATTTAAATCAAATATAAAAATCTCATATTCTCTAAAAACATTTTAAAGAATGTGAGAAAAATTTTATGAATTAAACGTAATTTAAAAGATAACTTTTAATTTTTATAAAAAGAGTTATAGTAAACTATTGATGCAATAGTGCATTAATATATCATCAAATTTAATTATACATCAAATTGATAATTTCTTAAAGCATATCACATGATTAGGGATGCTTAAGGTGTTAAGTGAATTAAACCAAGTCAAAGACCGCACGACTAGTCCGCATTTAAAGCAGGCCGGTTTCCATCCGATCCACGCCACAAACCCACGAACAAGCCCTTTTATGTCTTAAAGCAAGCTAGTTCACAATCTTAGTTCACAGTCCTCACAAATTTGGTCTATGTGGACTTAACTTGTTTAAATCCATTTTTTTACAGGTTTATTTTTCATAAGTTGAATTTACAAAAAATTCACAAATTAGTTCATCAAACTCGCAAATTTTGGCCTTATAAAATATCCTGATATGATGATATATTGATAATTAAATATAATATAATGTTGATATATCATTATATGAGTAGTCTAATATAATTTTTTTTCTTTTATAAAAATTAAATTTATAACATTTGTATTACACATTTCAAGCCCTCATTCCCCGCAGGGCGGAGGATGAAGGACCCCTTAGTAAGGACTAAGGGAAAAAAATTGTGCAAATTTTTAAAAGGTAAAATATTAGGATCAAATACGAATCAAATCAATTAAGCATTTACCTTTTTGATCTTAATAAAAATAAATAAGTTTGAGTTCCAAGGTTTTAGCTTGTAAAAATCAAGTTGTTTGAATATTGCACAAGTCTAACAAGCTTAAACGAATGATGATATATTTATTATTTGTTTTAAGTAAATAATAAAAATAACATGTTATAAACTATGTTTTGACATTATCCCTCTTTCTCTTTATTGTTTTTACAATTGATTTTTTTTCTTAAAAAGAGAAAAACATGATATTTAAGATATATATGATAATATTGAAGTACTGAAAATTAAAATTTAAGTGATAAATACTAAATTTAATTATTTGAATAGTTTGTTATTTAAATATTAATTTTGTTTCATAATTTAAATTTTTTATTATAAAATATTAAAATCATGAAAAATTTAAAAATCATTCTAAATTACATTTTTAAAATTTTATATACAAAGTCTTTAAATGATTAATATTTATTAAGCATTCTATTCATATTATAAAAATAATATTAGATTTATTTATTCAAAAGAATCACATTATAATAAGAGTAGTTGTTGAATGGGTTCAATCAATTTTCATTAAATTTAATATTTAATCTTAATAAATCAAATAAATAAAATGTAATTTTAAGCTTAAAATTACTGAGTTAAAAAGTGAAATAATTTTTTAATATATTCTTACTCATTATATATTTTTAACATTAATTTATTTTTTAGAGGAAACAAAGTAATATATTTTTCTCACATAGCAAACTTACACATATAATTTTTTAAAAAAATTAAAATTTAGGGGGCCATGCCCCCTAAATTCCTAATCATACTAAAGGGCTGTTTGGTTAGGAAAAATGAATTTTTGAAATTTATTTTTCAATGTTTTCCTATTTGAACATTCAGAAATTTTGGTCCATAGAAAAATAAATTCTAGTCAACCAAAAAATTATATTATTTTTTGAGAAAATAACTTTCCATTTTAAAAAATGAAATTCATTTTCTTTATTACTCAATATATCCATACTTGAGCCCAAATTTTTTATTTTTTCACCTTGTTATACAATCGTGATCACGAGTAAAATTTATTTTTATTTATTAAATATTTTCATATAGATGCTCTATTTTCATTTTTATAAAATCTATTTTTATTTATTAAAGTTTGGTGCACATTTTCATGCAATAGTCAGTATAATATTCTTCCTTTCTTCCTTACGATGGATGCTCTATTATATAATATTTCATAATAATTAATTAAACTAATTATGTGAATCTATATAGAAGATTTTATAATACTTTTAATATACATTTTATTATTGAAAAATAATCATCATTAGACTACTGGACATCAAGAATGATAAGAATTTTATTAATTTTTTTTAAAAAGTGCATAAAATTATAATAACTTTGAAGTAAATAATTTTAATTTATTTTAAATGAAATTAATTTTTTATTGTACACCAAACACTAGAAAATATTTTTTCTTTATGCACCAAACAATAGAAAATCAATTCATTTTCTAGAAATATATTTTCTTAAAATAATATTTTCTAAAAATTTTATTTTTTTCTAAACCAAATGGATTCTAAAACTGGCTCCATGCAAGCATTAGGTAAATTCCTTTGTTAAGAAGAGTAAACTAAAGAATAGGAAAATTCTATGATGTTTTATTAGTATAATAATGTATGGACACACTATCAAATATAATTATTAATTAAATATATAAAATTTAATTTTAAAAAAATAAATTTAATTAATAATTAATTTTAATAATATATTAATATATTATTATTTTAATAATATATCATAATTTCTTTGTAAAAAACATTATTGAGAAGCAGAGAAACTTTCACCAATAATTATTGAATTACTTCAATTGGTGTAATCTAAGAAAATTGAAGGAAATATAGTTGATGAAGATAATAATGTTTTTTTGTTCATAAGAAAGAGAAAACGAATTCTTAATTGTGACATGGACATGCAGTCAAATTGAAATTAAATTGAAGCGAATGAGATATGGCTTAGACTTGGTGGTTACCGGTTACTAACGTGAGTCTGAGTTTCGTAATATATGGCCCACAACAAACTACTCTTTTTGTCTTATCTTTCCCTCTTTCTTTCCTCCTGATTCTAAGTCTCATCCGATAAGAAAATAGGTTAGAACTTCACTATAGAACTGACATCATCGACATTGATTCGTAATGCGTGGAAAAATCACATGACTTCTCAACAACGTTGCATCTGATCGGATTTCGCCCGTTGGATGGTGTGACAGAACGTGAAATCAGTTTAATAGTCGGTTCGCGCGGAGTTAAATAGAGGAGTGGGAGATATGCTATTTTCTTTTTATTCGAGTAAAGATTGAAAATGAAAGTTTATAATTAATTCAAGTTTTTTATTTTTTAATATTTTATATTTTTTTAAATCGGAAGGTTATGATGGATTATATATCTACTGAATTTATTATTTATTATTTTAATTTTATTTTATATTTATATTTACAAAATATATTATTGCATTTTTGGAAGCTATTTTGCGTGTAAAAATTATATATTATAATTTTTATTTTTATTAAAAAATAAAAAATTATCTTTATTTCTGTTAATAGAAACACATAGAAGAGATACGCCTGGATCACATCCTTACAGTTTGTTACAACATAGGTTTAATATAGTTATTAAATTAATTTTTAAAAAATTATTAATAGCATGAATTGGGTGTGTCACTGTTGTGTGCTTAAGTTTAAAAAATAGTGTATGATAAACTATATAATTAGGGTTTATACAATATTTTAAATTTCAAACGGATTATTTAATTTATTCAAAATTTTATTTTATACATCAAATTTTGTTTCAAGTTATCCACTTGTTAGGGGAGAACGGTGTTAATATAAATCTTAAATTGTTAAAAATTAAAAAAATCATTATAAATTTTTCCCCCTCATGTTTTTCTTACATCTCTTTTTTATAAAATTAAATTAGGTTTTAATGTTAGCGCTTGTATTTTGATTTAGTTATTTTTTTAAAATTTTATTTGATAATATTATACTATGGTTATAATATTTTTTAATAGTACTATTTTTTAAATAATTTTTAAAATTATATAGAAGGTATTTATGAAATTTTATATTCTTAAATTAATTTATTATAATTTTTATTAATTTATTATACATACATCCTACGTGCATATTGATGTGTATGTACATATATGTGTTTGTGCAAATGTATTGGTGAAGCATTTTATATTATTTTATTGTATAGTGTAAATATTTATCTTATATATTTTATCATATATTTTTAAAAGATATTTTTATTGAAGGACTTTTTGATCTAATAATATACTTCAAGTTCATTTGGGACAATATTGTTGATTTTTCATATGTAAAGTATTTCAACTAAATTAATTGCTTTTTAAGTATATTCTTATAGTAAATGGCAATAAGCAAAAAATAAAATATTTTTTTACAAATTTTCATCATATATGATAACAAACCAAATGTTATATCACATACTATCTTATCTTATATAAGGTACATTAATGAATCTTAATTTTTTTCTAGAATTAACTTATGGATAAAACGGGTCTACTTATATCTTATGAGTAGATAAAAATAAATGAATTACAATGAAATTACATGGAATATAATAAATGTTTAAAAATAGACATCAAGAACGAAGGACATAGATATAGGAGAGCAAAATCTATTTTCGGTTCTAAAAAATATAAGATTTAAGGTTGTCTTGTTTATTAATTGATATTTTTTCTTATAATCTAATTAATATTTAAGTTGTGCTCAAACCATAGTTATATAAACTAAATTATTTCAATCTAATTATATAAATTTATTCTTATTAATATAATTATATATTATGAAAATTATATTTAATTAATTTTAATATAAAAATTCTTAATTTAATATAATTAAATAATTTATATATTTAAATATTCTATTATATATTAAAATATATATTTTAATATAAAATTTTATTTTTACTTAAAATTTTATTTTTACTTAAAATAAGAATAAAAATAAAAGCAATTAAATTTTCAAATTTCAAATCATGTATAATTTTAATTGGCTTGAATTGAGTCAAATTATTTAAAAGATAAATAAATTAAGCCCAAACTCAGAACATTATATTTCATATAATTATACATAAAAAAGTTAATTGAAAATTTGACAACTTGATCCACATATACCTTTGTGCAATAGATATTTTTATTTTTTTAATAAAGTGATAAATCATAAAATAATTTTTTTACATTTATATCAATTTCATAATTTGTATACTCAAGCATTATCTATATTAATAACAAAATATTATTTTTAATATTTTTTCATTAAAATATATTAATAATAGATTTTAAAGCAAATTACATTCAAAATTCTTGATAATCTAATTATATTCACAATCCTTATATTTTTAGAAATATACTTCTATCTTTCTTATTTTTCTAAAGTAGTGAAAACGAGTGTATGTTTTAAATGAAGGAAAATAAAGATAAGTGTATATATGTGAAAAAAGATATTAGTATATATTTTTTAAAATAAAATGAGTGTGGATATAATTGCACTAAATCAAGGAGAGAAGTGTAATTTGACTTAGAACTTAAAATAGGATATTTTTTCTTATTTATAGAAAATATTTAATATAAAATAAAAATTATTAAATTAAAATATTTATGCTTTTGTTGTTGAATTTTCAATCATAATTTTATAGAATTTAAAATATAACATATTTTTGTTGTTGATTATATCATATTTTTCATTATATGAAATTATTTAATAAAATATCCAAATTACAGTATTAAAGTGAATAATTATTTATTATTTTATGATAAAAATGTTACTATTAACTATTTTCATTTTTTATATTATTTTAATATATCAAATGTAAAAATGAAAAAAAAATGTACATTTTACTTTTCGTTATACCAAGTATAATTATAAAATATTAATTTTATTTAATTATATCCAACCAAATTTAATATAATGCCATAGTTAGTTCAATGCCTACAAATACTTTTAGGAAAATAGTTTAATATGTCTATTATTAAAACTTTAGGACCAAAAGCTTTTGTAATAAAGACAAATTAAGCTCACTTGTCACAACCTAAACTTAACTGTTAATGGTGTGGATTTTGCTATTCAGTTTTTACCAATTTTTATATTGTTCACACTAATTTTACCTATAAAAAATCTTTTTATTTTCATAAGGGACTTAATTTTATTATAATTTTTAATTTTTTAGTGAAAAAATAGACAACGTCTTTCCTATTTTTTGAATACCTTCGAGAAGGCCACATGCTCTAAACCATATAACTTGCAAATTTTACTAATTCAACAGTAACAAAGTATATACAAAATATACAATCTATCATATTTATTTATATAGACAACCTAATCTCCTAATTCAACTATTAATTCCCTAAAAAGGTGATATTTGATTCTATATAGATGCAATTAGGTTTGAATGCACTCATTTCAACTTAAAACATATTGAAAATAAAAAAAATGAGTTATGAGAATTTGATAAGCATTCAATAAAAAAAATGAGTTATGAGAATTCAATAAGCATGTATCCATCATAACTATATTTAGAATCAATTACATAAAGTGATCATATGTTAATTAAGTATTTAAATAGAAAACCACTGCAAACCAAATTTCTACAATCCTGTAACATGTGATACTAATTCTTAGAAAAATATATTTACTTGTATATAGCTCAAATTTTGTGTTTTACATCATAATTCGTAATATTCTCAACCATTTAATTGTACACAATATCATTGCTATATTACACACAACTTATTCTAGGTAGTTGCTAAACTTTCAAATAGTCAATAAAGCTCAATCACAATCAAATTTTTACAATTACATTAACAAAAGTATTCAAATTTCAAAGTCATAATATAATTCATCACAGTTTATAATAAATATACATGCATCTATCTTTTAACTCTCAAACCAACCTTATATCCTTTTTGCCTTTCTATCCTTATTCTTTCCAAGTTAACCTTATATTCTACCTACTTTTTATCAAAAAATTTTCATCCAATTTCCACAAACACCATCCTCATTATATTTCTCATCTCAAATGTCATTTGTGACATAAGTCATAATCCAATAACATAACTAAAGCTCTAACTCTATTTAACACATTTATAATTTAATTTCAATAACATACACTAGAGCTCTAACTCTATTTAGCATAATTATAATTTAATTTCAATACAAGGTAGCAAATTCATTATCATAAATCAATATTAGAGTTCGTAACAATATACAACTGTGCCACTGTACTTTCTTGCATAGCTATAAACATTTATTTACTATATACATCATAAAAGGATGAAACATTTTAGTTTAGCCATTTTACACCTTTCTTGCATGGCCACAAGGTAATACCAATAGTAATCCATAAAAAAATATATATACCATTACACTCAAATACTTAATTAAATGTCACCATGAAAGATACAACCACACATATCAAATTTTAACTTTGTACTCACCATTATTCTCAAATCATGTAATTACATTTCTAAGACATTATAAAATAAGGCATAAAGGATTAATAGAATTAATAAATAGAAATGCGAAACATATCATTCAACTGCCAATTTTAGTGAAATATTAATTTAGGATAGGATATATACTCACTTGATGGTACACATCTACTATAGAAATTCAAAGTAGTTCAATTTCATTTTTTCCATTTTTATATTTAGAAATTTATAATGATAAATTATAACTATTTTAACATTACTCATTTTCTTTCTAAAAATTATTATTATAGGTTCTAATCATAATATCTTACTATCCTATATCATAAATTTCTTATTTTCTTTCTTTTAAAGTTTATTACAATATACCAAAACCAACCATTATGTAGGGATTTTGAAGTAAGTTCATACAAATAAAATTATTAAACTTAATGATTTAGGAAAACTCTATTTACATCGCTTTAACTAACCATATGTTTATTTCCTAATATTTTAACCTTTCTTTAAAGAATCAAAGTCACATATATTGAGAATTTTTCAAATCAAGCTCCATGCACCAAAAACATTAAATTTGATAATCTAGATATTTTCTATGTGTTGTTCCAACACCTTAAAGCATAAGATTCTTATTTTATTAGTTTTGCATTAAGTAATCAAAACATGATGAAAAAATGGGTCTTTTTTGAAATATTCTTGAATTAACTTAGGCATTAGGACATAGTGCTCTAAAAATACTCCAATCATATCATACTAGCATTCTATAACACAAAAATCTTATTTTCAAGAGCTATCAAGCTTTTCAAAATATATATAAAAATATATTTTCCTTAACTCAATCCCAAATCATTCAAAATTATTAAGGATAATAACATAGAAAAATTTTAGTTAGATCGTTCAATCAATCATTGCATAACATAAATTTTATATTTTTCAAAATCATCACCATATAACTCAAAGCATGTATAAATGGGCTTTTTAGATCAATCTCAAAATAGTAAAAATATTAAAGTTTCACGACGTAGGTTATCTTACTTCTCTAAGATCAAGTCGTCAAAACTTCACCAGCAGTAGGAGCATATTTGAATGTCGGCAAGGAGGAAAGGTTGAGCAGCCTTGCATTAATGCCTCTCTTTCAGCTCTATCTTACCGCTCCTTTTCATGGCAGCAACTTGCAATGGTTAGCAGCAACTCATACCGATGACAATAGCCGAAGACCAATGATCACGTTGAAAAATAAAGTGGGCTTCAACTCTATGTACATTGCTACTGCTGCTTCTATCAGCTCTCCTTGCTGTAGTAGATGGCGGCTTGACGAAGAACTAGCTTGGCCGTATGGCACATGGCGATATGACACTAGAAAAGCCATAAAATAGCAGCCGGCAATAGGAAAGATAGGAGAGGCTAAAAATGGGAAAGGGAAGGAAAGAAAATGAGAGAGAGAGGGAAAAAGAAACAGGAAACTATAAGCTCTAGTTCAATACTTTTTGTAGCTTAAATCCTTTCTTAGATCTCACCTTTTCATTTAAATTAAAATCAATCCTAGTCTTCCATCCTTTTTTCAAAGATTCATTTTCATTTTTATATAGAAGTCTCTTTTTCTAATTCGATTTAAAACTTCAACTTAAATATTTCATTACTTTACAATTATTAAAAAAAACAATTTATAAAATTATAACTATACATATATATATATATATATATATATATATATATATATATATATATATATATATATATATATATATATATATATATATATATATACTATATATATATATATATATATATATATCATAATTCTTCACACATCAAATTTTGAAAATATTTCCATAAATTTATAGATAAAAGTCACCTATCAAAATTGATACTTATGTTTCATAAACTTTATACTCTTAATCTCTATATTATTTGATGAAACTGAAATCATAATGACATTTATTTAATCAAAATTTAAACATCCCTACATTACCTCCGCATAGATAAATATAATTTAATTATCCTCGTTAATTTTATAATAAATATCTCAAGTTACTTCATAAAGATTTTTTTATTACTTTGGGGTATAACATTGGTTCCCTTTTATTCCTTCCATTATTTATTTATTTTTTAGAAAATAAAATATAATCTGTATTATGAGTCTTATTATTTTTTTGGTACCCATAATTTCAAATAAAAATTTATATTTAATTTTTCTTTAAAATTCATCCAATACATTTCTTAAAAAATGCATTAGATCCATTTTTAGGCAAAATGCCTCAACAAAACCTTGTAATAATAAAGACAAATTTTTATATACTTCAATTATGTCATATATCCTTAATTATGGTCAATAAATAAAAAATATTTGTTAATTTTTATAATTTTTACTATCTTAAAATTTTTTAAAAATATATATTTTTTATGTGTATAAAACCAAAAAATTGACAAAAATAATTTATTTATTAATCATAATTATAAACATATGATATAATTGAAGTATACAATAATTTCTCAACAATGAGATCATGCGTGTAATTAGTTTAATAAAATGAATTATGTAATTAGGTGTTGGGCTAATAATGAGTGAGTTGGGATAGTATATTAAAAATTATAAATTTACAGCTTGTCATTGTCGATGTATTAAAAAAAAACTTTATCAATTTTTTGCCACGCTCAAAATTTTTTTACACTTTTTTACATTTTTTTATTAGATATGATATTAGTTCTGTTCAGAATGAAAGTTGTAGATAATAAGTCTTTTTCAATAAAAAAGCTTCTAAAGATTAAATTTAAAACACCTTAAAATTCAATCTAATTTCACTAAATCAATCAACAATTCACAAAATGTTGAAATGTAGGAAAAATATTTTATATATGAGGAACATATCATTATTTTGTATTGTTTAAAGATCTATCGATAATTATTCATGTGTTTTTACATGTACAATTTTCAAGCAAATATCTAGAAAATAATAATAAAAGTAAAAAAATGATAGTCATGCGATTGGATATTGGATGTAGTTTAGAAAAAGGAAGATTTGAGTAATTTGTGAAAAGGCTTAAATTTGAATTCCTATGCCATTAATTAATGCATAAAAAAAAATCGTTGCCTTCTATTTTCAGCGTGACCCTGCGGTAGATGGTCCTATAAATCCGGAGGATGTAATTAAGAAAAAAGCGGACAAAATAAAATAAAAAGGATTTATGGCGGAAAAGTTGACAAAGGAAAAGGACCTTCCCAACGGCGGTGCAGGGATCTTGATGTTATAACTTTGGGTTTGGTAGTGACCATGCCTAACCGATAAGAACGAATGGCGTACATTTCATGTCCAAACAATAATATCACAGAAGAAAACTACTGGTGATGAATACTATGGTTGAACTAAGACTCCTATTCTGGTTGGAAATTGAGGCCAAAATGCATTTTCAGTTGAAATTGTAGTCCGAAAGGGTTGCTTTCTTTTATATTCAATTAAAAATTTAGATATCGATATTTTAATTAATAAATATATGACATTTATTTATGTAGCAAAGAAACTTTCAAGTAATATAATTATTTTTAAATTTTATAACTTGAATTTTAAAATTATTTTCGTCCCAATTCCCTTTTAATAAATTAATGAGTTTATAAAAAAAAGTTGGGCCAGTTCTTTCTTTAAAGATTTAAAGACTTAAATAAAAAAAAAACTACATGTATTTAAAAATTTTTCAAATAAATTTAAAAGAGGAAATGAAAGTAAACAAGTTTCATCATGATCTTCAATAATTTTGATACAATTAACTTCAACAGGGAGTAACTTTTACAAAATAAACAACTCTTACTTCCGTCATTGGAAATTTTCACCTAAAATAAAAAAAGCAGCGAGGATGAAATTCAAGTTATAAAATTGAGGTTTACAAGGATCCATCTTGGCTAATAGTTAGACGTGGATATGCGGATGCAAAGATTCATGTTGGCCAATGTCAGATATGTCCTGCCCCAAGTGACAAAATCTGATGGAGGTTACAGCACCAGAAAGAAAAATAAACTGCTAATATAGTCTTGTTAAAAGGAAAAAAAGAAAAAAAAACAATGCAAACAAGAAGGAGAGTGAGGGAAATGCAAAACTTATGCATTCTTTTAAATTTATTTTGTTAGTGAAAATAAAATTATTTTTTTAATAATCTTTGACTTAATCAATTTTAATTTTTCACTTAAATTTAAAATTTAAAAATATTTGAAATATTTAAATTTAAATTTAATGATTATATTTTGAAAATTAAAATTTGTAAAATACATAGATACATTGAATTTTATTTGAGTAGTTAAAAATTTAAAATTTACAAAATATATATTTATTGAATTTAATTTTAAAAGCAATATTTTAGGATTAGTAATAGCAAGTATACGTATATATGTGTATATATACACATGCGCGCGCATGCATATATATATATATATATATATATATATATATAAATAATTTTATACCTCAAATTTTAGAGATCATAATATGTAAAATTATAATTTAAAATTTTTTCTTAGGAATAAAATTTCCATAAAGAATAATTTTTTTGAAACTACTTTTACAGATAAAAGTGTTTTATTACTGTAAAAAATATTTTTCTTTACAAATGTGGATAAATATAGTGTAAGTGCAAGTAATTTTGTACAAGATTGTGATGTTATCATTCATCATATATACAATGATGTGATGACTTATTGGATTATTTCTTATAATAAATTTTATGAATAAAACTTTTGTTATAATTTTTTTTTTTCTGCAGAATTCAATCTTCTCGACTGATTGAGTGAGCAATCAGCCTTAGTCGTTCCTCTTCCGAGCATCTTCAAACTTCTCCTTTACAATCGAGTTACTTCGTTCCTCATGTATGATATATATATAGTTATTCATATCCTCATATATGATACATATAGTTCTTCAATATCCTACACCCGCTTTTCAGTAGGCTAGGAGGTTAAGAAGGAAAGGCTGAAAGTGCTATAGTATAATCGAGAGAGATTTGATGGTCGCTGGCAAACGGCCGTCAAAGGGCAGGCTTGGAAATAACATACTATATACATAATTTATTACTTATAATTTTAGTCTAATATAAATAGTTTATTTATAGATTAAAGGGATTGATTATTAAATATATTTTATGACCCAACAAGTTATTATATTAAATCACTATTAATCTAATAATATTAGTCCAATATTGATAGCTCATTGCAAAAGTTTATTTTAAGTCATTGGTAGACATATATATATATATATATATATATGTATATATATAAATTAAAATATATGAGAAAAATAAAAAAATTACCATATCATTATTTTTTATAAGTTAATCGCTTCTCTCATTTATTTTTTTAAACATAAATTCAAATAATATTTTAGTCTAACGTTGAATATAAAGCTAAGAATTATAAGTATCGATACTCAAACTTTTAATTTGAGTATATTAGAATTGTCTTAAATAAAATTAATATTTTTTTTGCTTTTATTTTCTGTCATATTTAGCTAATTTCATGTTTTTTATTTTTTATTATTTATTCTAGTTAAATGATTTCATAAATATTAGATAGTGATTTTATTTATTTATTTTTAATAAAATTTT
Organism: Sindora glabra; assembly: GCA_020226215.1. Lineage (NCBI taxonomy): Eukaryota > Viridiplantae > Streptophyta > Magnoliopsida > Fabales > Fabaceae > Sindora > Sindora glabra. The sequence continues at coordinate 58,883,244 of CM035233.1, forward strand.
AAGATTATCCTTTATACACAAAATTTAAAATAAATGGAAGTAAAAAAAATATGATGTAATAAATGCAAGTAGGCTAAAGTTATGTTTAATGCAACAAATAAACTAATTTATAACTTATTAGCATAATTAATAAGTTATATAAGATATAAGTTAACCTTTAGAAATATTTAGTTTACTAACTTAATGAGAAAAATAAATTCTAACTTAATAAATTATTTTGAATAACTTATAATTTATAAGCTGGTAGTTTTTAAAATATTTTTTAAATTTATCTCTTTTTTTATTAATCTACAACTCATGCCATTAATATATAATTATATTTTTATTCTAAATAATAAATAAATAAAATTCATTCAGCAAAGTAAATAAATATATAATATCATAAATTATAATTAAATTCTAAAATTATGTACAAATAAAAATAAGTACATAAATAAATAAGATCATAGAATATAATTTGTTATAGCTTAAGTATTATATTTTTATTTTAAATAATAAATATATAATATCAAAAAATATAGTCAATTAAATTTTAGGTAATAATATTTCACTTAAATATATTTATATATCAATATTATTTAAATTTCAAATAAATATGAATTAATTTGTTATATATATCTAATTATATTAACTTATCTCTTTATATCATCTTATATTTTTTAGTTAATTCAATAATTAATTTTAATAAATACTTTTAATACAGTCAGGAAACTTATTGATTATTAACTAACAACTATTAGTTAACTTATTAATTATTTATACTAAACACAACCTAAAGATGTAAAATAATGAAGCATTTGTTAATGAAAAGAATGATAAATTTTTAAAAAAATTATTTAATATTTCATAGAAATTCTAAATTGATAGATAAAAATGAATATTTTCTTTAAAATATAATAGATAATAAGGAATAGAAAGTACAGATTGACAAAGTACTTTAATTACCTTTTAATTCAAAATACTTTGTCTATTCTTTATTATTGGTCACATTTTAAAGAAATTTTTTGTTCTTTTACACTTTTTTCAATTTTATCCTTCTATTTCACTAATAAATATTTTATTATTCTTTTTGAAATATTTCAATATATTTATTTCATCATATGTTTTCTTATATTTTCAATTATTTTAGACATTGGTGCATAATAAAGGATTAAAAAGTAATTTTAAAAAATTACTAAAATAAATAAATTAAATTATTTAAAATTAGTTATTTGTGATAGATAATAAAGAACATAGAGAATAAAAATTTGCACCATCTTTACAATTATGCACAAAATCCAAGATAATTAAAAATAAAAAGAGAAATATTATGTAAAACATTTGTTAAGACTTTCTAATATGAATATATTAAATAATGAGGCATTTACTAGTGAAAAAGAAGGGTAAAAGTAAAAAAAAAATTCTTTAAAATTTTAAAATAAAAAATAAAAAGAAATATTTTTTCAAAATGATAGATAATAAAAGATAAAGAAAGTAAATAAAGCCTGAGAATCTTTGGCTCAACTTGCATTCAATATTCTGAAGATTTTGGTAACTTCTTTTACAGCTCTAGTTCTACTCTTTTCTTATATATATTTAATAATTTAATCATTTTTATTAAAAAATAATATATAAAAAATTGCATGACATATTGCATGTTGTGTTCTACCTCTTTTATTAATTCATTAAACTTACGTCGAACGGTTCTATTTCATGAATTATATATCTAATTGTGATCAAAATAAATAAAAAATGACAGTAAAACATATAATATATATACACACACACACATAAATCCAATCTAGAATCACATCCTCCGTCATACTTAAAAAAAATAATGATTAGATTGATAAAAAGTTATATAAAAAATATAAATTTTAAAAAGATATAAGTTATATGAATTATTTAATTGATTATTAATGATATATATTTGAAAATTAGGGGTCTAAGAAAAGAAAAGTTAAAAAATTATTATATATTTGAGTTATAATATGTGTCCTACTCCTCCAATAAGAAAAATAGTTATAATTTTTAACGTACATAATTATGAAACTAACATTTGAACAACAAAATTGACAATTGATCTTATTATTTCGAGGGAGTAAAGACATATGTTACAGATAAAGTATACAAGTATTCTTCAATGGAAGACAATGTAAGAAATAGAAAGGAAGAAATAAGAGGAAAATGAATGATTAAATTATGATTTATCCTTTTCTTGCTTAAAAAACCTTAAATTATCTTTTAAATCAGAAAAATATAAATAATTAGTAGTAGAACATTTTAGAAGACTAATTATAAACTTCTAATATTATTTTTTTTAATAAAAATTTCAAACTAAAAGAAAGTTATGAAGGTTATTTCATAGCTCTCTTTTCCTTCTCCATTCTGTATTATCTAAACATAGAATAATTGACAAAGTCCTGTTTGGCATAACTAATTGAAAAATTAATTAATAGTTGATAAATTAATTAATTGTATTAGAAGTATTTTATAAAATTAATTGTTAAAATTATCTAAAAAATATAAAATAATATAAAATAATATGTTAATATAAATAAATATGTAAATTATATTATTTTATATTTATTTTTGAGATTAAATTATATTAACATAATTAAAATATTCTAAAAATATAATTATTTAAAATATAATTAATTATATTCATAACATTTCATATTTATCTATTATTTAAAATAATAATATAATAATATAAAATTTAATTAATTATATTCTATGACATCACATATTTATTCATTTATTTATTTATATGCTTATTTGTTATTTATTTATATTCAGTTAATGAGAATAAATCAAAATTTTATTTACATAATTAAAATACAAGTTGTCATTTAAGTAAGACAAGAAGGTTAACTTTGAAAAAAAAAATTAAAAACGTTACTAACTTATAAGTTAGTTTAGAAAGTTTATCAATAAGAACTTATTTTGTTAAATAAGCTATTACGTTAAATATTTTAAAATTAACTTATGATTTATTGAAAATTAATAAATTTATAAACTAATTTATTTGTTATTATAAAACATACATAAAATGGGAGGCATAAGACTTCCCGAAAGGTTTTACTCTTTATAATATGTGAGAAGTTGATTGCTCTTCTCTCTGAGGTCAGAAAAAACTTCTTTAAAAATTTTTTATTCACGCTATTGATCAAACGATAAAATATTTTCTCCAAAAATGTAGTTATTAAAAAATTATATCTTTTGCGAAAACCTACTTCATGTAGAATCAAACAGTCGAAGAGACAATGAGGGGCTAGGGTGGCCTTAAGCTCCCACAGCTCGGTGTTTTTATTTTTTTATTTTTAACCCTTAAAATTTTAAAACATATACAGTTATGATAAGAAAAATTACATACCTATGTAATAACAATAAATTGAAAAAAAATATAAAGATGTAAATACTCATAATTCTTTTACAATTAAAACTTGTAAATAATTTATATATTGATTTTTTTGTCTATCTCTCTTCTTGCCAATTTTTTTTACCTTTATGCATGTATAAAAAATATATATGCATGAACTTTATTAAACTAATTATATTTTTACAAATTTTTATTATATTTTTTATAAAATTCTAAATAATTATGTATTACAATCTTATATTTTTATTTACATTACATATGTAATATAATCGCAATAAAATTGACACTTAAGCTTTGTTTGTTTTGGTGAAACAATTTTTCTAAGAAATATAATTGTGAATTATTAAGAAAATAAAAATTATCCTATATGTTTAATATGAAATATAAAGAAATTGGTACAAGATAATTTTTTCCATTATCATAATTCTAGATGTCATTTTTTTATTTAAAACAAGACAAAAAGATAATATGCCACTCCTTCATTTGTGTAGGAGCAAATGAAATTTTTCTTTAAAAAATATCTTTTGAAAATAAATGGGACTTTACTTACTGTCCGTTTTAATTATATCCTTCAAAAATTTTGCATTAAGATATTTATATGCATTTATAAAAAATATGCATGCATATAAATCTGAATAATATAATTATAATTGTACCCAAGTTTTATAATTTTTTTGGTAAAAGTTTGAATAATTTATGTGTTAATCACAATCTTCATTAATAAGTTTCTTTAATTTTTCCTAAAAATTTTCTTTATAATTTTATTTAATATTTTATACCTTTTATATTTAATTTTTAAAACTTAAAATATTTTTAAATCAAAATTGTAATCATTTATATAATTATAAAATTTTCAATTATATTCAAATAAAATTTTACCTATTTATAACCAGTTCCCCCTAAGTCAATAATTTGGGTCCGCCACCTGAACTGAACCATGCAAATCGTTTACCCTTACTCTGTGTATGTTAAACTAACCACGGCATGTTAGTAGAAGCACTCATGGCCTCTTCAACGGAAATTATCAACAAAGCAGTTTATCTACCAAAGACTTCTCTAAACCAATGAGTAGTGTTGGCATACTTTTATTTGATTACCACAACAAAAAATTTTCAATTAAATTTTGATAAATATTCAATTACTTTCTGGTAAATTATTCTACTCCCTCTTTAAGATAATGATAAATACGTAAATTTTCCCTATTATTGAATTTATACACATAATCGAATAAACTTCAAAACGTTGAGTATCTTTTAAAAAAAGATATTAAGATACTATCATTTTAATTCTTTAATAAAAATTAATTATAAAAACTCAAAAAGCCCTCGACAAAATTAAAATTTCTGATTTGATGCTCATCGTCCGTTCGCAAGGCTTTCCAGCCTCTCTCGCCTCTACTCCATCCCCTTCATCGACTACATCCTCGCCAAACAGCTGCTCATAGACATGCACGACGATGTGGGAGTGAACAGTCAGTTAGGTTTGGGCTTGAAAGTTAAAGAATGTGCACTAAAAGAAACAAAAGAGTTTGTGGAAATGGTTTTGTTTAAAAGTTAAAGAAAAGTGGGAATTGGTTTGCGAACAAAAGAGATGGTGATAGAATTAATGATTTTCATTTCTGGGCTATGACACTTGTTGTCTTTATTTTTAGTTTAGTTTTCACTACGAGAGAAATGAGGGTTGTTGTCTCTGCTTGTTGCCAATGACCCCATTTGTTGGCGATCTTGAGGTTGGCGATTATGGCGACAATGATGAAGAAGAATTTGATGATGGAGGTGACAGTGGATTGAACATTGTACAGATTGAAATGAAGATGGGGAAAAAAATAACTCCAATCTGTGTATCTACTACTGACAATCAAATTAGGTGTTCTTGAGATAAGAGTGCAGTATTGCAGTGTCGGTTTGAAAGCAAGAGAGGGAATTTTCATAATTTTGATAAGTTGCAAGACAGAGTAATATAATTTTTTTTTTATTTAAGTAGTATTAATAATTATAATAGATATTAATATATTAATAAATTTTTAAACAAAATAATTAATACATATAACATAATTTGATCAAAAAAATTTATAATAAATCTAAAAAACCGTAGCCTAAATCATTTTCTTATATAATAATATGTGTAAATCTCACTTCACTTGTTTACAACAATAAAGTCAAAATATGATCGAGTATGACTTGAAGAGTAGAATGCAAAAGAGGCGTGAGAAAATGAAATTCACAACTAACATTTTTCTATGATAATTGAAGAGTACCACTTTGCTGCAAATTTATTACTAACTTCCTTTGAGTGAAAAATAGATATAAACAAATAAAGATGCTAGATTATGTAACAATTAAATTGGAGGATAAAAGTTCAAACAGTACGATAAAAATATTTAAATAGACATTATCTATTACTTACTATTAGGCAAATAAACCAAATACAGATATAAAATATATTATATCTTGTTATCTTGAAACACAATATAAACTTTATGCGATGCCATTTATAAATGTATTGTATCTATTTCTTTCCGTTGCTTATCATAGACAAGAAATTCTTAGTTACCCTGTAAATAAATAAGGTACGTGCTCACTGTTAATAAAAATTTATCACTTATTATTATTAAAAAAAATTAATACAATCCTTACCAAAAAATTAATACAACAAATATAAATAATTTATTAACTAATTATTCTTAAATATCTCTTAATTATTATTGGTGATGGTACACACTCCCAAGCAGTTAAGAATTTCTCTATAAAAGACCATGCCTGTCTAAGTAATTTTTGTATAAAAATTGGGTCTAATAATAATAATAATAACAATAACGAGTATTTTTATTTCAAATAGTATTTCATATTTTTTTAAAAATTTATATTTTTTATTTCATTCAATATTTAATCTTTAATTTTTTTATGTATATATATTTAATAATTTAATTATTTTTTATTGTTAAATAATAATATAACAATTTTAAGGTTGGAATTGACAATGATGAAAATAATGCTGAAATTAATGACACCGCCAAGCCAAGGTCGTCGGGCAAAATCAACGAGAAAGGGTACAGTACAGAGGCAGAGCCAACTTCCACCAACACCTCTGTCCCTCTCACATTTCATTTCAATAATTAATTTCTAAATCTCATGGACTGTCCTTCTCATTCCAAAACATGATGTTGGGTAACATCAAGCTATTTATGTACACAAATAAATTCACTTCAACCATCCTGAAATAATTTTTCACAATCAGAACCGGAATTTAGAGATATGGATTTATTTGATAATTAATTAATTATTATAATATTTAATTGATTTAATTAATTATTAATTAATAGCTGATTTAATTGATTTAATTAATTGACTGTATTAATTATTTAAATAAAAATATTTTAATAGAATTTTATTATTTATGATTAGTTATTTGTATATAAAATGATAAATAAATGTATGAATATATTTTATGAATTGTTTAACTATTTTTTATTTTAATAGTTTTAATTTTATATATTATTTAGTAGATTAATTTTTCTTATAAATAATATACCATTATAATTTATTATATATTAAATATTTCTTTAAAATTAAATTAATATAATTTTTATAATTAATAAATTTATCAATGAAAAATCAATAATTATAATTATTTAATTTTTATATAAAAATAAATATTATAGAAATATTTAATATTATATATTAAATATTCCTTCATCAACCATGCTTTTTCTTAGCAACCGAACTCGAAAACTCTAGCGTCAAATAAGGCCTTTTGAGTTTCGACTTTTACAGAGAGAATCCAATGATTTTTTCAAAATTGGGTTGCAACTAATAATGTCATTTTTTCCATAACGTCCTAAGGAGGACACTATGTCTATGCAAAAACCTTACAATCAGAAGCTGGCCATTATTATTAATAGGGTTAATTTCGTCTTATTAATATTATTTGGAAAATAGCTAAACAGAAATGTTGGATTGTCCAATGTTTTAGTTTTAACTATTTGAAAGATGATGGAGTATTCAACTAAACATAAAAAATAATTTATTAAATAGGTCAATCAGTGGAGTTTTAGTCAAATAGTAAAAAAAATTATTCAAAAGTTGTTTGTAAAACCAGGGCATAGTCCACCTATGTAAATATCACAACTGTTCATTAGAGAAAATATGTTGATATGAAAGAATTTTATTTATTGATGGATAAGAATTTAAGTTTTGGAAATAATTTTTAGTAAAAAAATTTATTAATATTCAAAATTTTAAAGTAATTATTTCATTGAGCATCTTAAAAATAAATGTATATCACTGCCCCGACATGAAGCACTGGCAAAAATATCATGCAACTCTTTCTATATCGTTGAAAACTGTGTTTATATATTAATAAAGACATAACATGTCATTTATATAATTTGTAATTAAAAAATATTTAAAATTACAATAATAAAAAAATTTAAAATAAAATATAATATATATTTTTTTAAAAATTATATTTTAAAAAAAATTGGTAAAATTAAATGGAACCTTCACATAGTACATGAGGCTGCTTCCCTCTATTTTGAAAGGGAGTGATACGGAGACACTACTAAACACTTTTGAAACCTTTCCACATGAAATGGATCCTGCACCGGGACTTATTACGTGAGAAAAAGAGTGTCTCTAAAAGTATTTTCCAAACAATAACTCTACGGTCTTTCCTAAAAAAAAAGACAGAAGAACATATTAAATTATATGCACAATGCATCGCGAGAGTTTTAAAATTCAGGATAACTCTACAAAAAGGCATCGATTAAATTGACCTGAATTGATTATAATCATTCAGTTTGATAAATAATTTTTGGTGGGTAGGGAAAATTAAAAAAGAAGATGATAAGTTATAGAAATTATAAATTAACACCAAAAGATAACAGTTTGGTGTTGCTCAAGTTTGTAGATGTGGCAATGCCAATGCCAATGAATAGCTTAGGATTCCTCTACATAGAGATCGATTTGTCTTGAATGACACTAACGGCAAACATTGATTTAACTGCCAACTATTCAACAATGGACGCTCCTAGCGTCAAAATTTCTTAAAATTTTTACTTTTTGTTGAACATCGTGTAAAAATCACGTTAAAAAATTGATTTTAACTGCTCATCTAATCTATTCTATTCTTCTTCAATTTATTAGATTCAAAGATTCAATTCCTGAAGTTGGTTTCTTCTAATTCAGATAAAGAAGTACTAAATAATCATGAGAACCAACATTTGTCTCAAAAAGAAGAAGAGGAGCAGAAACCAATAGTTAGTATTTTTTTCAAAAATTTCGAGTTTCTCAATCCTATGCCAATATTTTTGGTGTTGAAAAGTTGCGTCATTTTTCAAAATTTCCCCAAACTAATAACCATTTAAAGTATATTTTCTGAATTACATCTCTGACACGTGGCCCGATGCAATTTTAACATTAACTCAAAGACACCATAAATAGGACCTTACCTAATTATGAGACTACAATAAGAATTGTGTCTTGTGGATTGGACCTGTAGACCTTCCATTCCTCACTTTTCTCTTTCATTTTAAGATTTGGTTAAGTTCATTTTTCAATGTAGTTTGTATTTTTATTTTACCGGTGTTCTTTTTTTTTTTTCCTCGTTTTCTTGTGTATTGGTTGGTTTTGTTAATGATACTTCCTTCTAGGCCAAAAATAAAAAATAAGAACCCCAATACGATCATATAATATTGATTTCAATTTGAGGAGCCATGCCCATTTACAAGGCTTATTTTGTTTGCACTTGCTAACAAACGTTATTATTGGTTCATAATCATTTTTATGGTTCAACATATGATAAATACTGAGTTAAATTGATTTCATATGCTTTGTGAGAGCAATTTAACTCAGATCACCTTACGTGTTTTAACTCAAATCTTCAAATACTTCAACTCTTGAAATCAGGTATTTGAATTATTATAGTTTTTTTTTCTTTTTTATCAATTTGTATTCTATAAACGGAAATCTTTTTGTAAAATATTTTGGTGCCTGCTCATCATTTGGACTCCGTGAACAGTACAAGCTCCAAGCAATTGGTAAGTGCACAGAAGAAATAATGGGCCAAATGTTTTGCATTACCCAATTCATGGACCTCCACAAAAATTAAATCAAGCACAAAAGCTACTGAAAACAGTGAAATGTTTGATGATCCAAAAGCAAAAAAAAAGCAGCAAAATGTTTAGGCCTAGATTGTTGGACCAGCAGCGTCTAAAGTATGGCAAAAATTCAAAGTTATAAGCACTGAGGGGCCAGGTGCATTCTATACTAACCAGCATGGACAAACATAGTTTGGGCTACTGATTGTACATCAACATCAAGTATACAGTGTTAAAACATAAAAGCAATAGGAAAATAAATGGTTAATATTAAATTAGTATTAGAAGATTTTCTCACATTAATTTACTATCAACATAAAAAATATCACTTCAAATTAGTACTAATTTTTTTAATATTCGTTTAGTACCAAAAAATCTTGTAAAAAATTAAATTAATTCTAGAATTTTTTATATGAATACTAATTTGATGTAAGAAAATCTTCGGTATTAATTTGATGTCCACTAAATCTTTTTAAGTAATGATTTGATAATTTCTTTTAAAACGAAAATGTTTAACTCATATTTGAATTGGATGAGAGTTTTTATACACCTCTAGTGGAAAAACTTACTAGAATTTCTTATATACATGATATTCCTACATCAAGTATTTCGGGTCGAATTGCAATTGTTATTATTGCATTGACCATTTAAATGCACAAACTCTTGCATTTTCATGAATATCATTATTAAAGGTGAAATGCAATAATTGAGTGTCAGATTCATAAAAATCAAAGTAATTTATATATTCTAACGGTCAAATGCAACTGTAATTATTATATTAAATTAAAACTTGCAAGTAATTTAATATTTAAAAAATTATTTAAATACTTCAATATAGCACATTGTATGTACATAAAAGTTTCTTCTCTGATAAACAGTATAAAACTTAAAGTGTAACTCAATTTTTTATTAAAACAAATGTTAGTGAGAAAGTAAAAATAAGATAGTGAGACGTAAAACATTAATCCTCTTAGTACACAATTCGTTCGGATCAATTATACTTTCAATTAGTTGTGGAGCCGGGTTGAGGTGAGTGAGGGCAAATGAACCAATTCACCTCTTTAAAATCTTATTATATGTAATTTAATACAAAGCATAAAATTCATCACATTCAATACGAACCCATTTAATTTGCACCACTATCTCTGCACAACACTTATATGAACCTTAGGATATAAGGGATTAAGTATTTTAAGTATATAATTAACTTAATTAAAAATGATATAATATATATATGTTTTAAGTGGATTGTCATTCATATAATTTCAAAAACAATGATATAATAATATTATAGATTGTAAAGCAATCTTAAATTATTTCATAGCGAAAAAATTTATTTAAAAGTATTATGATTATCAATTTAAAAAGTAATTATAATTTTAATTGGCAATTACTTTGGATTGTTATAATTACAATGAAACTTACATATTCAAAAGAAAAAAATATAAGATATTAACTTCATGATGAGAAATATATGAATGATGAATACTAGATGCATTTGTTAATATCGATGATTAAATAATTGATTGACGGTTTGAAATATAAAAATATATCGTGTAAACTTGTGTTGCATTTTAAAATTTTAGTATATGCTGAACTATAATTTTAGTTTAAAACAATTAAAACTTAAATCTTGTGTTTTTTTTCTTAAATGTAATTTTGAATTGTTTAATTGCTTTGTTACAACCTTCTAAAATTTTAACTTTTACTATAATGTGAGAATAATAAAATTTAATGTAACAAAATAAGGGACAAAAATTTTGTAAAGGATAATTAATTATTTGAATGAATTTGAAACGAAAGCTTTGTATGAGTTATTTGAGGAAAAGTGGAGTAAACAAAATGTTTAAAGATTAAATATAATTATATGTGAATATGTGAGTAGGAAAGAGATTTATAATACTTTTCCTAAAATACCTTGATCAAAATCCCCATTTTCTTCCAAAACTTAATCACCCATTTTCATTTTTCCACAAAATACACTTAACTCCCACTCTTTCTTTTTCCTTCTCATCTTCACTAGCTAACCAAGGCATTAGTCTTAATCAATCCTTCAATCTTCTCAAGGTAAGACCTTTTAGATTAAATCTTTACGAAGTTCTTCCCTGTTCTTTTTTAAGTTTGGAAGGGTTGAAAGGTTTTGTTTCAAAAAGGGATTTTGAGCTCTTACTCCAATATTTTGATTTATGGATGAGCAAAGACTATCAATCTATAAGTCCTTATCACTTAGCATCCCATCCATACTAAGTGATAGGACTTTTTGGCTAAAACTTGGATAAATTGCATGATTTAAATTGATTTGAGATAGGCTTTCCATGTTTCTTAATCATCATGGAAAATGATGTGATTCTTTGTTTTTGGTTTGATTTTCTTGATAGGATTAGCAAGAGTATAGTTGTTAGTACATTAAATGATGTTTGGATTATGCTTCATGAGTTATGGAATGGAATTTTGGCATAATGATTTCGAATGAATAGCGGATCACATGAAATTATGTAAAATATGAGATTATAATCGACTATATAATTGATTTACTCTTTGAAGAGTTACAGTCAAGTATAGAGTCGACTATTAACTAAAATTTTGCTTTATTTGGTCCATAATCAATTATAACCTGCATAGTTGCTTTATAGAGGCTTATAGTTAACTACATAATAACTATACATAATGAGTATGCTTTGAAAATTTATTCTCAAGAAGCTTATAGTTGAATATATAATCGATAATTACTTTTGTATCCTTAATAATCAATTCTTTTAAGAGTATTATTATGCATGATTAGTTTTTTTTTTATAATATTATGATGTTATTACACCTTGGAAATGAAGCATGAATAATGTGAAGTCATGCAAGAACACATGATAGTGTGGACATATATATTTGTGTTATAATTTAATTTTATCTAATAACACTTGAGCAAGGATTATGCTATTATTTGCAAAATTGAGATAGGAATGTGTTTATCATGACCCATTTTTTGGTCTATCATGATTGGTATGAAGACTTTATACAGACACTCTTATAAGCCTTTTTTTTTAACTTTCTCTTATCATTTATATCAAGATAAAAAATCTTAAGGAGGTTTTACCAATAATTTTTTTATATTAATAATAAGAAATTAATACCATATCTTCGATTTGGAAGCTTTGAAAACTTTAATAGCTAGTAAACACTTGAAGGATAAATTATTGAAGATTTTAAATGAAATTGAAAACTATCTAAGCAACTATATTTCTAAAATTTCTTTATTAGGCATTATGATTGATGATAAATATAATAATATTGTTATGCAGAAGGACCCATAATTTCTCAAAAAGAACCAAATGATAAAAAAAATTCATTATAAAAAAAGTTATTAGCAAAGAAAAATTATGTCTGTAAAAAAGTAGCAATAAATGATAAATCATTAACAAATAATGCGTTGGTAATTCATTTAGTGATGGAATTTTATTATCCATCACCAATTTTGAGAGCTAACAATGACAAATCGAACAATGAATGAAATTAATGATGTACTTATCTATCACAAATTTTTATATCTAATGATATAATTTTTATCCCTAAATCACTAATTAGTGATGGAAATATCCATCATTAATTTTACTTTATTGCTAAATATTGACTTTGTAATAGATAAACTTGTTAATAATTAGAATCCATCAATAATCCCATTGCTAAATTGAAAAATTTTAACAAAATTAATGAAGCTATCTTCAAAATAATGTATCTAATGTACGCACACAATATAGGATATATTTGTTAATATACTATCTATTTTTGTGACAATCTAGACAACAAACACTCTGCCTAATCAAATTTCGTAAAGTCTAAACTCTATCAATAATTAAATACTCAAATTGAATTTTATGAAACAAAATTTATTCATAAAACAGAATTAAATGTGCATGTTTTATTTATATTAAGTAATAAGACAATAAAATCAAGAAATTCCAATATATAATCTAAAAAAATGGCATATACATATGAAAATAAAAACCTTAAATCTCTAACTTTTAAATAATATATTAACTTTATGCTCATGTTGTTCGATCATTAATTATTGAGATGTAAGTTATTTTTCTTGGGTTATCATCCTCTTTTGATTATAATTAGTGCCAAATTACTGTTTTAAAATAAACAAAGATGATTCTATTTCTTTTTTTGTGCAACTAATTTAATGGAGTGAATACAAGAGTATTGATAGCAAGAAAGAGCAAGTAATTCTATAGAGGCTCACTAATAACAGCCTTAAGGATAAAAAATGGATCTATAGATATAAAAGCAAGGAATTACTTCAAAGAGACTATAAGTATAATTTTTATCATTATTCATCTTCTCTATTATGTAGCCACTTTTGAATACTTAATTGTTTTCAAAGCCATGAGACCCACATTAATTTCTTTTGTTGCTTCTGTTATGGACATGTAAAAGTGCATCCTTAGTGAAATATGTTGGATTGTTGGAAGTTAATTTCTTTAAGCTTCAAAACTTCTTCCTATAATTAGGAAAATATTAGATTATCATAATTAAGTAATTTAAAATATTGTTAAGTTAATAAAAAATATCATTTCTAATTTACATATAATGAAGAAAATCTTTAACTTACAAAAACATCACTTCTTTTTTAGTTTAAATGTGCTTGAAAATATTAAGCAATGAGTCATCTTCTTTCCAGTTTCTATTTTCTATAATAATTACATATACAAAATCATAATTACAAATCTTGTTAAAATTCAAAGTGCATGACTGTAAATTAAAAGTAAGAAATTAGTATTCTCATTCTTTACTTCGTAATAGACATTAATCCTCCATTATGTAATGAGTCACCCTTTTTCGATGCATGATCTTTCTTTGCTTGTTTTGATTTCTTTTTTGCATTCCAAGTCATTTCGTTTCTTAACCATACCATTACATTAACATAAGATTACAATATAGAGAAAGAAATTACTATGAATATTAAATTAATACATACTAATTATAAGAAAAATTTTATGACCTTTATATAAAGTTACTAACATATGACATTAACTCAGAAAAAATAACAAAAAATATATCTTAAAGACATTTAATTGAATGCTAATAAATACTTATGCATCATCCTCTGAATGTAACTTAAATCCTACCATTAGCTATTTTTGAATCCTAGGGATGTGCTAATAGGTTTCTTAACGTATGGTTATGTGCTCTGTAAATATTAATAAATCATATAAATTAAATTAGAAATCAATAATACAAGTCTATTTAATTTCCTTGTCAATTCATTCATTATTACTTACTTCACTCCCTATCTATTGTTAGAGAAAGTCGTCTTACTAAAATTTAGTATTTTCATATTTGACGATATAAGTTTTTTTTTATTTGGTTCTTTTAAAAAGGAGATTGCATCTTTGTCAATTTTGATATTGGTAAGAATAAAAAATAACCTAATGTCCTCTTTTAATCCACTTGTGGATTGTACTTAGAAGCCAATAATATAAACTTTGCATCGTTTAAAAACTAGATTGCAAAGCTTTAATGCTTCCAATTAACAAAAAAGAATACAAAGAAAATGGGACTTTAAGCTAAAATGAAGAAATTTTTATTGGAAAAATTCTTGACAATAAATTCTTTTGAGTAACTCATACTTGGAGACTTATTTTTATTAGGAAAAATTCTTAAAAGTGAAATTTTTTACACTAATTATTATTTTATGTATACTAAATATATTTCATTTTTAATAATTCAGAATCTAAATTTATGTGTGTTTACTATACTTTATCAAATTAATAAGTCTAAAATTTAATTAAAAATTTATTAAAATAATATTTAAATTACTTTAATTATTATTAATGTATTTATTAAATGATAGTAAAATAAAAGTGTTGTATGGTGGAAATATAACTACTTAACTATTAATCACATCTTTTTTACTTTGCTTTTCATTAGTTTTTTCTCTTTTACTTATTTTTGACCTTTTCTCTCACTTATTTTCTCACTTCTAAGTGACTTCTTTCCCTTTCCCTCAAAAATCACTCATTATTCTCCACTTTGCTTCAGTTACAACCCAACATTGTCATTAAGTCGCCAACAATGCAACAATCAACAAAAAATATAAAATAATCATAAATTATAAAATTAAATTCTAAAAAATAAAAAATTTAAATTTAATATTAATTTTTTACATTTAATCATATAAAATTATTACTTTACAAATTATATAAAAACTACACATGAGTAGATATATTTTTACATTTAATATTAGGTTTTGTAATTTATAATTATTCATTTCATCATATTATAATAACTGATTAACAATTTTATACAAAATTTAATTTATAATAATACATTTTTATGCAAATGTCTATTTTATAAAAGTAAACTATCACAAGATATGTTTTTAGATTTAATAATATGTTATTACAATTTATAATTATTGATTTAATCATATTATAATTATTGAATTGTAATTTATATAAATAAATAATATAAATCATTGTATATTATAACCATTGATTAAGTATTAGAGAAAATTTAAAATTTTAAAATATTTATAATCCTTAATTTTTCCTTGATTTTTATTTAGGACACAATTTTTTTTCGTTTGTTAAAAATATGGATTGCAAATTTAATTAACTCTCAAATTGACCTTCAAAAGAGGCATTTAATAACATTTCTAATATTATATTGATTACAAATTTAATTAATCCTTAAATGTCATGAAATAAAATCAAGAATATTATAAAAAAGGATATCAACAATTTTTTATTATATTTGCAACTTTAATACTCTTGCAATAATTTAATTTTATTTTTTTTTATGTTTTTTCATATTCAATAAATTACACAATATTTATTGTTTAATTATCTAATACTGTTTGTATTTGTATAAAAATTAAGAGAGGAGATGTATACATTCAATTCCATATAAAAATATTATTTCTTTTTTATATATTTAATTTTAAATCATTTTCCTAGGTTTGATTGTTTCTAATATTTAATTATGTATGCATTCTAACTATGGTAATGATTATTATTAAAGTAATAGTACAATAATATAACAACTTTATCAAATTATAATGACTTAAAAAGAAATATAATACTTTCCGTTACTTAATTTGAATATAATTTTATCAATAATATAATTATTTTATTGATAAAAATATTTTGATAAAATTTACATTAATCACTTAAATGCTTTATAATTTAAAATTTAAAAATTTAAATATATATTATAATTAATAAAACTCGTACGATACAAGCTACACACGTAAATAAAAATTGTATACTTACGTAATTTCTGCTTTAAATTTTGTTGACTATCTTTTTGGTTATCAGGTTTGATTATTTTATTAATAAAAATTAATAAAATTTATTACATTTATTTTTATGACAACAATCTTAATTAGGTCTAATTCCCCTATAAAATGATGACTATGTTCCAAATTTATACATTAAGGCATTGCGCAATAAACAAGTTAACTCATAACTTATTAAGTATTTCATGATATAATTATTTTATATTAAATATAAAAATCCTAGATCTTTGACATTCAATTATACAATAAATATAATTAAGGAATAATTAATTATGTAAATTAATATAATAAATACTCAAATCAATTGGTGATTAGTTTTGAATCTTACATTCTTTTTACTATTTAAACTAATATCTATAACACGAGAAGATATAAAATTATTATTGTAGAGGCCTTACTGTCTCTATAGTAACCTCTCTTTTCTCCCCCTTTCTCTTACACACTTTGATGAAGGGATTAGTTCTGCATTTAAATGGAATAAATCAAAATTAAGATTAGGTAACTAGAGCCAAGGAACCTCATTAAATACATTAAGTTAGGCTATGGATTCTATATATCACAAAATTTATACTCAACTAACTCACATTTGGGTCATAATACCATACAGGACCTAATTCTATTATTACTTTTATTTGGAACCTACATGATAAAATTTAACATTAATTATCATTTATAAATTAATGAGAGACTTATATTAAAATTTTCTAGATTAATTTATAAATGATGACTCATTGAAAAGAATTAATGTTAAAAATGGTATTATTTCATCCATAGATCCAATTGAGATCATAAGCATCTAACAATACTAAATATTATATCTGAAGGGATATTAATACAAAAAATATTGAATACCTATACTTTATTGACCAAATGATTAAATATCATGTGTATAATAGAATTTATATTATCTTAATATAATTAAATGTAAATTCCCTATATAATGGTCACAACATTCACCTAATATCTTAATGAGAATTAAGATTCTCAACACATAATAAAATAAGGTCTAAATATCTTTGTTCATAATCATTAAATTGGATCTAAATATCTTTACTTTCATGCCATAACTAAAATATGCACAATATATGGCAATGATACGAATATCTCATTATAAATATTTCGCTTAAACATATCATAAAATATCAATAAGCTCATATCAATAAAACTCCTATTAACCCAAAACACTGAAAAAGCTTAAGAAAATTCACTTTATTCATGTGGTCATACCTTGTATTTACCCTTAAGTCTTCTAGTTAGTGGCTCTGCAAGCAAGGGATTTGAGAAAGAAAAATCCTAGCCCAAGTGATAGAGTGGCCAAGCTAAGGCAAGAAAGAACTATTGCTTTGCGTACAACCCATAAAAAATTAAGTAATATGCTTGTAAATTTTCTTTCTTACAAATAGGTACTTTAATTTGAAGTTCTTTATATAAGCAAATTTATTATTATTGAGAAAAATTTTATAATAGCAATTTTTTCACAACATAAGTCTGGTTAAAGCCAGAAAATCCTTAACTTGCCGACTTGATAAGGAATTTATTACATGTGACATGTCTTGCCCTTTAATAGAGATTGTTGTAATTAATTGCATAATAATTTCACAACATAACTTTTCCTAACACATGTCTAATCACAGTTTTATGATTACTTGGATAACTAATAGAATAAGTTTAAGTAAATCAACAATAAGCTACTTATAATTGATGCATATGGGACAACCTTTAGTACTTATAAAAATATTTAGGCTTGATAAATTTAATTCTTTTAGATTAATTAACACGAGAGTATACTAATATGTCGAACTTTTTTAGTACTAAAATGAGATAAGCCAAATACCCCTCGAATTTGTATAATATGAGCTCACCGCACAATCAATTTTGGGTTTATAAAACCCACTATATATATGCTATTATGGGCCTACCACATTTTTCTTCTAGGCCACTTTTAACTAGGTTTTGATTTGATTGCTTTGTCTTAACCAACATATTCTAAACATGACCAATATGATCATACAAATCCAAAACTACCAAAATGCCTAAATTTATTATACATTGATTTGCATTGCTTTTTGAGAAAAAATTACAATCGCACTAAAAATGAGATATAATTATATAAATAGACATTATTCTCACTTTTGAAAAATTATCTGGCTATTAAATCATTAATCAAGAAGGTTACTTTCTTCCTCGAATAACATGATTCCTACTAAAGTGAGTTACTTTAAATCATAAGTGAGTTTTTTTTTTTTAAAAAAAAGGTTAAAAGAAAAGAGTCTTTGATGAATTACATTTTTCTTCCTAAAATTGTTCTTAACTATTGACCGACCTAGTCTTGAACACATAAATACAATTAAGCATCTATTAAACATAAAATTATCTTTATTTCTAACTTCTATCTTTTACAAAATTTGATAGTCTCTCGTTATCTTAGGACATTCCTAAATGGATCAATCCTATTAAATCTTAAAGATGCCATTGTGTTAAGTTTTGAAATTTGAATTTTGTAAAATCCTAAACAACCATTTTAAAATATGTACCCTAAAATTATCTTAAAAATTAAGTTTTATTTACTAAAATTTGCCAACCAATTAAAATAAATTTTCACTATTAAAAATTCAATAAAATACTATATTTTTTAGTACAACATGAACAAAACCCATCTTTAGTTATAATATATATATATATATATATATATATATATATATATATATATATATATATAAGAAATCAATAAAACTTAGTGGAAAACATTTAGTATATACCAAGTCAAAAAGACCAAAGTTTTATATTTTCATTAAATTGAAATAAGATAATTAATAAAGTTTATAATGGGCTTTGATAGCCCTATGGCCTCATTACTAATTGTTCTTTTAATTAATGACCCTTTCTTGCTCAATCTATGTTCACAGGTTTTCATTTTTTAAAGTAAATGGGTTTAACATTTACTAATTTAGGGATATTCCATTTGATAGTTTGATCCAAAATGATCACTACACTAACTTAATTCAAGCATGAAGAAACTTTTGCATTCCAATTTTACCTTATACTCAAATTTGAATTCACAATGGGTTCTACACTTAAAATCACTAAATACATCTTCTAAAATTATGTCCTATCAAATATAACATGTCCTATTTAATATCTGAAATTTTTATTGCATATACATTAAAATTTAGAAAATATCAAAAATATTTAGTCCATGTTAAAAACCTAATCATGCTAAATCTTTCATCATAAAATTATATTATACAATATTAGTGAGTATCATATTATAAGAACTAATGTTGAAGGGCATTTAAATACTTATAATATGATACAATGATCAAATGTCATGCTTCTAAAATTCAATACTAAAGGATGTTTAAAATCTTAGAAACACAATATTTAGCCTTACACTCATACTATAGCCAACTTACTATATTGATAATATAATACCGAAGGATATTTCATATTATCCATATAGTCTTTTCTTTATATAATTTAAAATAAGTTTTTTCTTTCAAAATTTTGTTATGTAATTGATCCCACAAGTGAGTATATATAATTACATAAAATTTTCATGTCATAATATGAGTATAGAGTAATTCTCAATTAATGTAATAATTCTCTAAAAATGATCATATTACACAAATAGTCTTTAAAATTGCTATAAAAATTATAGTAGGTAGTTCATAATATAGGAATTACCTAGAAAAATTTTTAGCTCAAAATTATTTCAAATAAATACTTAAAAAATTTAGGCAAAAATTATCCAAAATTTTTATTTTAAAAAATATCTGAAAAATTATTCAAAATTACATATTTGAAAAGTGGAGTATAATAGTATAATCATGGTCAACAAAAATTTCTCTTACAATGACGTGTGCATCACACGAGCTATCACTACATATGGGTCATGCTAGTGTGATCTATTCATCGTCTTCCTCAACTTGTCGGATCTACAATGGGTCATTTAACCCATTTTGCAACCTGAAAATTGATTCGGTCTTAAAAACAACCATTTCGCATGGTTTTTAATGCTTTTTGTTCCAAAATCATTCCTTGATATAAATCTCAACTAACCCAAACCTATTTTTGGTTTGAAACATATCAAAATTTGAATTTGATTTCTCAAAAAAAAAATGGCTTCCAATATCTCCGTGTTTCATAATGATTTTGCTGCCTCCATTATGTGGCAAATTATGCTCCTAGCTAAACCGTCCCACGTTTTCTATTAAAATGGTTTATAATTTTTTTTTTTAAGCTCATTGCCTTGTTAATAAGGCTTTTCCAAAATTGAATCATTGTGCAATGAAACACGACATATGATAGGCAAACGTAATATGCACCCACACAGTACATAGTGCTAATAGGAACCAGCATACATAACCATTTCGACCCATTACATGCTCCGTGTTCACTTAAAATGAAAAAACATATATGCATAGTTATAAGAACTTTAGTATGCTTCCAAATGAATATACAACCAAACGTGGTTAAAACACCATACTCATTTTTGGAAAATTGGATTTTTCTTCCCGGACTTATATGTACAATTTTCTTTAAAACAAACATGTGGGAAGACACAGTAATTATGCGTTCATATTTGCACTAATTGTAACGTGTGCGAACATCAGTTTCATACTACGTGCATCATCACATAACAGAATAATTTCATATTTGAATTTTCCCAAAACATCATATATTCATATAATTAATTATCCAATTTTTTTTAATCAAAGTCGAAAAATTTTAATTTTCCCAAAAACTTATTATATGAATTATATAATTAATAGTGTACCATATATAACTAAATACCAATACTTTTAGTTGTATTTACCAAAAAATAAATTATATACTTTATAGATTTTAATTGTCTATTTTTTAATAAATAATTCCATTTGAAAGTATTATATATGAATAATTACAGTTTTTTTTAACTAAGGTGTACGTTAGTCGTTCTATGTTATTTTTATTGAAATTATAGAGTAATATATATTTTTGGGCTACTTCCCATGTAGATTATTTAATGGTCTTTTAATAGAAAAAATCGCAAAGCCCACAAACTAATATCAAAATGATTCAACTAAATTATAATTTATGATAATCTAATGCTTTTGATTGTGCCATGAAATCATAATATCAAAACTTAGACTTATAATCTTGATATATTAGAATTGTCCTGCTTTTTATTTGCATCAAAACATTTCAAAACCCTTTTCATCGTAAACAAAACTTACCCTTATGGGAGAGATGAGCAACTATGCTAGAGATATAATAAATGAAATTACCTTTATACACGTTTTTTATAGTAATTTTTATAAATTTAACTAGTAACCTTACAATAAAATTATGAAATATATTTTATTTTTATTAAAAATTATTATTTAAATTTAAAGAAATTGTTATCAAATATATATGAGCGTGATTCCTCCCATGTGTTTTAAGCATTTGTTCGTAAAGAAATAAGAAACAATAAATGATACATTTTTTCAACTAAACACCTGTCCAAAAATCCAAATCACAGACCCCCGCAGTTTTGTTGTTATCTAATGTGCCAGCGATGGCAACTGGGTTATTATCCAAGTCATCGGATGTAAACTGTCGAATGTCCTCACCAAAAGATTCTGGAATCCGGACACAACCTTATCTCAATTTTATTCCTAGGCTCACGTGTCCGCGGTGGCGCTGAGTGTTGTGCTTTCCGTTGTACGCTAGCTTATCCGTATTATAGGCTACCTTATCCCTATCTGTTGTCACACCATGATTTTAGAATTGATGGAAATGTGACTAAACCTAAGTTGTTGGGTGAGTGTGCTTGACTAATTTAATAATTTTATTTTTATTATATATTCATAAATTTCAAATCCATCAAAGTAACATGGAAAACATCTATTTATTAACATCCATAACTGATGGTAAACAAGAAACAGTTTTATGTTTTATTTTTAAAAATAAAAAATGATAAAATAATAAGGATAATTTTAAATATTTTCTAAAATATTTTCTTATTTATAAAATTTACTTTCTTTTATTCTTTATTTTTTTTAGTCTCAAAGTAATTTTTAAAATACAAAAAATAAACATGCATCTAAACTTATCTAAATTACTTTCTATCATATACAATAACCAATAGTAATTCAATCTTTTTTCTTTTTTTGGTAGAAGATAATAATTCAATCTTTTACTTCTGTGCAAATTACAGCTTCTTCTCAACAATATGAGAAAGGTCTAGTAACATCATTTTTAAAATAGGATTGATTATTGTATCCGATAGGGTAGAGTATTGATTTAATTATTAATTCATTAATTGAATTGGTTTTAGTTTTAAAAATATATATTATATTTATTAATAATATATAATTAAAATAATAAAATATAAGTGATATAATAATTTTTATTAAAAATAAATAAAAATATAAATTTAATTGATATAAAATTATAAAAATATTTTAATTTAATTATTATAAAATTATAAATATTTTATTTTTCAAAATGTTGAAAAATCATTGGAGTTAAAATTTGTCAAAAACTCATAATAGATTAGACCAACTTGCAAGTTTTCATTGTGAATTTGTAGGCTTAATAGATTAGACCAACTTGCAAGTTTTCATTGTGAATTTGTAGGCTTAATGGATACAGGTCAACTCATAATAAATTGGCTTATATTATTTGCATCCAAAAACAAATTCAATTTTAAATATTCAAATTTATCAAAATTTACAATGAATATAAATTAACTTATGAATTATAATTCATTTAACACGTTTACTATTGTTTCATAGGCTTTTTTAATTTAAGTATCTTAATTAAACTAACTCGCTGATTGGTTCATCGATCCAATCAATTAATCGAGTTTAATTTTTAAAATTATATCTAAGATTAATATCATTGACCTTTGTACCTAGATCAATAATGGGAGGTAAACCAAATTAATGAGTATACTTTGAAAGAGAGAAATTTTTGTATATTTCAATTATATTATGTATTTTTATTCATACCTAATAAATAAATAATAATTATTAATTTTATTATTCATTTATTAATATCAATTTTATAAAAACTTATACACATTAAAAATATAAATTTTTAATTTTTAAGATATAAAAATTAATAATTATTCTATGATTAAAAATACTTGATGCCCAAACAGATTTAGACAAATAAAAAATTGAGAGATTCGAATTTGAATTCCAACTATGTATTTCGAAGTTTTTCTTATACGTTGACGTTATGTTATAGATTGTCATCGCACGTCATTCAGAAGTTCATTATTTGACATCAGATTATTGTTAAAAGTTTAAACACAAATTGATATATTCATAAAAAAAACGAAACCTCTTACCAAAAAAAGAAAAAAAACGGAACCACTAAATAGGCAAGAGCTGTGCTCTCTGGTAATCTAAGTGCATTTTGGTACAAATTTCAATGCTTTAGAATTAATTTTAGGACTCGTGTCTGATTTTTCCCTTTTTTTTGGTTTGTTTTTAGTATGTTTAATTAAAATTTTAAGGACATTTTAGAATCGATTATTCTTTATAGAGTAAGTTTGCTTTCTTCCTTTTTTCTTTCGTATATCTATAAAATGAAGTATAATCAATCAATTATTACAAAATGTTTTCAAACATAAAAAATCAAAACAGAGTTGATTACTTCAAAATCCACAAACAATACTGCTGTCTAAAAAAATATTAAATTGTTTAAAATCAATTCCCTCATCTTTGAAGTTTATATTATATACGTTTTCATCTCAACATAAATACAAAATTAACATATTTTTACAAATACTCATTCAAAAGTTCACATCAAAACAAATGATTTTTTTTTCTTGGAAATCTTCTTTCTGACTATAATAACATCTTCATAAATGTAACTTTAAACTTTTGATCAAAATTAGGTTGTACTTCACGGTAGGTATTGCAATCTTTCCTTTTATAGGAATTCAAATTAAAAAAAAAATTGCAATTGCAAACGGAATTGGTAGATTTATAGCTTTTTATGTATTTATTGCATGTAATATTTGTACACAATTATTATAAAAATTAAAAAATTTTACATAAAAACAGCTAATTTTATAATTTTTACATTAAACCCTCGCGAAAACTTAACTTTTTTCCGAGTACGTAAATAGCAAAATCTAATCTAATTTTGTCAAACCCATAAATATTATTACGATTCCCGTCGCTGTATGACTAAAGTGAGGGACCTCCCGCGGGCCCGAGGCCCACAAACCCACAATCTTATCCTCTTCCAGATACTGCACAACAGTCTGCGTGGGCTGTGGGACCCGACAAGTTCATTTTCCACAAAAAGGCCAATGCAGCCAATATGGCGAATCGCAGCCCAAAACCAACCAATCTGCCACCACACGACAAACGAACTGCCAGTCAATCTCCTCTCCTCCTCGCCGACCTCAGAGTTTTGTGGCATTTGTGCTAACCACAAACAGATCGATAAAATGCTTAGGGTGCATTTTATGATACCCCACGATTTTAAAATTCCGAATGGAGTAATATATTTTTAAAATAATTAAAAATTTATTTAATTATAATTGTTATTTTTTAATAAATATAATTAAATAATTTTAATTTAATAATTTATTAATTATTACATCATTCTAAATTATAGAACTTTGGATACGGTGAATTCACCAATGGCTGGTAGTTATCCACAACACCTTCACTATAAATATATACACTGAGAGGCCTCCACCAAGCAATTCAAACTCAAAAAACAAACTGAAAATCACAGTCATGAGCGATTTTAAAGAATTGATCCCCGGTTTACCTGAAGAAATTGCGCTCGAGTGCTTGACTCGTTTGCACTACTCTGCTCACCACGCCGCCGCCGGAGTCAGCCGTCGATGGCGGGAGCTGCTCCATAGCAGGGATTTCTATCTGCACAGGAAGCAAACCGGGCTTGCTAATAAAGCAGTTTGCTTCGTCCAAGCGCTTCAGGTACGAACCGGAACTGACGGGTCCAAACCAATCGGAGTTCCTTCGTATGGAGTATCCATGTTCGACCCGGTGAATGGGAAATGGGACTGGCTTGCTCCGGTTCCCAAATACCCGGACGGAATTCCCCTCTTCTGTCAGCTAACCAGCTCGGAGGGAAAGCTAGTGGCCATGGGCGGGTGGGACCCAGCGAGCTACGCGCCGGTGAGAGATGTGTTCGTGTACGATTTCACAACCAAGCAATGGAAACAGGGAGCGGAAATCCCCGATACCAGATCTTTCTTCGCTGCCGGTGAGTTCGGCGGGAAAATCGTAGTTGCCGGTGGGCATGACGAAAACAAGAACGCTCTGAGGTCAGCGTTGGCTTATGACGCAAGAAGCAACGAGTGGACGGAGTTACCACGGATGAATCAAGACAGAGACGAATGCGAAGCATTCATAATGGGATCCGAATTCTGGGCAGTGAGTGGATACAAGACTGAGAACCAAGGTAGCTTCGATACTAGCGCCGATGCATACAGCTTGGAGACAGGACAATGGAGGAAAGTGGAGAATGTGTGGAAGAGGAATCAGTGTCCGAGGGGCAGCATTGGGATGAGAAAGGATGATGGGAAATTGATGAGCTGGGCGGAGAAGGAGGCTGGTGCGGCGGTGAGAATGGGTACTTGTGCCGTGGATTTGAATGGAAGGATCTTTGTGTTTGGGTCGGCTTACCAAGGGGAATCGCAAGGGTTTTATGTGGTCAATGGGAAGGCGGGGAAATTGGAAAGGATTGCAGTGCCTGATGGATTTCTTGGGGTTGTGCAGTCTGGCTGCGCCGTTGAGATTTGAGTTGTGTTTGTTTTGGCTTTTCCATTGCCAGTGTTTTTTTTATGGCGGTGTGAAATATTGTAAATATGGTACTTGATTGGCTGAGTTAATGCCTGATTGGGCTGGAGTTGAGTCTTGTAAGAGAGATTGAGATAGCATTGCGCATGAAACATGCTTCAATAGCATTTTTACTTTTTGCTAGATATGACGAAGCATCCCTTTGCTAAGGCTTAAACTACATGACGCTCTTTTCAAAAAAAAAAATAAATAAATAAACAAATTTTTTCAACGAAAAATATGCCTCTTTACATATGATAAGTATAATTAGGGGTAGAATGAAATTTTAGTACTACTATACCAGCAGAAATTTTTTCTTTCCTAACTATTAAATATTAAATATAAAATATATATACTTAATATTTTTTAGAATATAATTTTTAAGAATATAATATTTTTATATTTTATTAATTTAAATTTTTTAAAAATAATATTTAATTATAAAAAAAATTTCATTAAAAATTAATTAATTATTAATAATGGACGATAATTAGTAATAATCGTTAATAATAAATAATGGTAGTTGATTGTAGCCACTATGAATAATTGATGGTTCATTATGGTTATTAGAAATAAATAGTAACTAGTAATTATTACTAATAAGCGATAGTTAATGATTAACAATGAGTAATAGTTGACAATAATTATTAATACTATATAGTGATTGATTGTAATAGTTGATGGTGAATAATAATAAATAATAAATAGTGATTTTCAATGGCAGGTTATGACTTATGATAATATCTGATAATAGATGATAATAAATAATAATTATTAATAATAAGTAATAGTAAATGATAATTATTGACAGTGAATAATAAATGGCAATAATCATAAAAAATAAATAGTGATTAACAATAATTATTAATAATATGTAATGTTAGATAATAGTTATTGACAATAAGAAATAATGAGCAATTGTTAATTACGAGGAATGATAAAGTGAGTAAAATAATTATTTTATATTAATTAATATTTTTATATTATAAAAATATAAAATATTTTAAAAAAATATTTAATTAAAAATATTTTTTCTAAAACTTTAACTGAACATAAAAATTTATATTTTTTAAAATATTCTTTATTTGCGAACCAAATCTCAATTAATTTAGATCGGATATATGCTTCTGTAATAAACAACCTCACATAAAAATAAATAAATATATAGATAGATGCGTGGGTAGAGATCGATATTATCTTTACAGTGACAAACATAAAAAATCAGAGAGAGAAAGAACAGAACATGCCCTTTTTTTGTCATTAAAATCCCCTAAATAAATAAAGGTTGATGATAGGTATGGACGTACAAAACCTGACAGATACAAAACGGGGCATCCCCTTTTTTACCATTTAAAATCCCCTTGATAAGCGGAGCTTGCAAAGATCATTTTTGTTTTTGGTAAAAAGAGCTTGCAAAGATTACGCATTTGATATCGTCCGCAAACAAATAAAATTGGAAATGTCACGTTCAACCCCAAATTTTAAATAATAAATTAGGTTAATTCATTGTAAACACATATACGAAAAAGTAAAGATTTAACTTCAAATATAATATATCAAAAAACTTTCAAATATAATAGAAGGTTTAAAATATTTAAAAAAAAAATCAAATGTACCTGAAACCAATTGATATAGAGACTCCCGGGTAGACTTGTTCATGGGCCCAAATGGGCCAGGCCAAGCCAAGGCCTGTGAAATATAATGGACTTTAAGTTTTATCCCAAACCCAAGCCCATATTAATTTTAACCCATTAATCAAGCAGTGTTAAGCCCAGATTCATGGGCAAAACCCAAGTAAAGCCCACGGACTTATTAGGTAAGTGAAAAAGTAAAGTACTAATTAACTCTAATAATTTTACAGCTAACAAAATTGATGGCAGTTAAGAGTTACAAGCATGTCACTTTCTGTGCAATTCTATGCATGTTTGATGAGGGAAATAGTTCTTTTCAACCCTCAAAATGACTCAAACTCATTGATCATAACATAGGGATATCGAAGCATATAAACCCAAAGGAGCATCAAAATCATATCAAAACAAGTTTGCCAATGTTTAATTATAAAGTCTAATAAAAGCCTATCAATCTAATGATGCTATCAAGGATTCCAATACGTATCCAGCAACCCATGACATCACCAGGGTCCTTCTTACACTCAACAATTTACTTAATCTTCTTCTTTGGCCTCAGCTGGGTTAAAAATAAACACAAGTAAGCAATGCAATCAAAATATGTGAATTTGTAACAAGCTAAAATGAGCTCAAGACAACTAACAGTAAAACTAAACAAAATGGTATACCTGGTTATGTCCACATTTCTTTTTCCTGTATTTGATAGCACGAGGATGTAATTGTTGTACATATAAAAATTACTGATCAGAAAAGAATTCTGAGAATAGTTCGGTAATGATTGTTGTACATATTAATTGGCCTATATATGATGAGTGAACTCAAAAGAAATCAAATATCCAGTAAAAGATAGGAATAACAGTTTATCAGTGGCAAAGAGGAAGGAATAAAGCAAATAGCATGCTAAAGATGTCATTTGTCTTCTGTTGTCTAGCGTCTGTTTCAGTGGCAGTTAAAAAACTCATCTTTTTATCAACAATAAACTGCAGCAAGTTAGAACAGCATTTATATACTTGAAGAGCCAACCGTGGTCCCATTATTGAAAATAATCCCATCAACATAGCGCAGAGTAAATCCCTATATTATCTCTTAATCAATATCATAATTATATTTCACATACTAGTACTCTAGCAGTCTTCAAATTCAAAAACTACTTGTTGAATTCTGAAGGCAAACTAGAAGAATTTCATCAAAAATGAAGATCACAACCCAAACATTAGCTAAAACATCCATTAATTGGTTGATCGAACTAAACGAACTCAATCATGTAGAAACTTGAAATCAACAAGGACTATTCAGAAAACAAATTAAATAGCAATGATCGTGGAAGTGCAGACCTCGGCTCCTGGCAGAAGAGATAATCGTCATGGTTGTTAGTGAGCAGGGAAGCGATGATTTAGGGATTCAGAAAGAAGACTGAAATACAGCGAAGCAGAGAACATTTGAAGTTGAACCGCAAAGCTAGATGATTGGTCTCTATCCACGTCAGCTGTTTGTTTTTGGCATATTCTATTAATACAGATGAAAACCTTAAAAAAACCAAAAAAGAAGATGAACTAAACTTATGCACACTGTAAAAATCTAAAAGGGAAAGGGAATTTTATTTTTGAGCTGAACTAGTTAACCTCTGCTGCCATGGATTCCTCCAGTCAGGCAGAGAGAACCAAAGTTCAATAATGGGATTGTCAATAAAGTATAGGAGGACTTACAATGGTCCAAATAAGAGTTGAAATTTAAAGGCATAGTACATAGTATAATTTTTCTTACATTGTGGAGAAAATCGACTTGAATTTTGTTAACCAATTTCCTTGTATATTTTCTAACGTTTCTGGATGAATTGTTCTAAACCTTCCTGTTTCTAATAAGCTATAGACATTCATATACTCCAGAAAAATGTAACAGACATTTATGGTTTAGCAAAATAGAAGCACAACGTCCACACACATACACATCATATAATAAATTTGCAAAAGAAACACTTGGTCAGTATACAAGCGAAATTCATGGCCCACAACCCATATCCTCAGTAACATGCATTTACTAACTCAAAACCATAGCTTTGATGCTTTAATAGAGAATGGCAAATCAATCAACAATAGCATCTTAGATCTGACTTTATGTCTATGGCAGAAGCAATACAAGGAGCACAGAATGCACATGGAGTATATTGCAATGACAGAATTCATGAAATGTAGTTCATCCCACAATTTTCCAATGGTTCAATCATGTATGCATACTAACTCTCAAATGATATAGACTGACCAAGCACACATGAAAAATAGTGTGCTCATATAAATATATAAATTTCAAAGCTAAAGCATAACAACAACGTCGGCATTTTGTTGAACTTTACCAGTCTCATAATTTCCAAAAAGAAATAAATTATTCCTTAATATATGCAATAAAGACAGAGGGCTATATAAAATCATATAGGTGCATTCATTCAAAGCAATTTTCTTATACTCAAAATCCAATCATGCCATATGCATGAATAGATACATACATGCTCTGATACACATTTAATTTCTTGATTTGGTAAGGAGCTAAGGATAATCACAGGTAAAATAATGTTGAAATACAAGTAAAACAATGCAAAACCTTACATGTTTACTATGAAGATTTGTTCTAACAAAACTTGTAAGACAAGAAGTGTGTCCTAGAGTTCTAACAAAAAGCATACAAACTTAACAATGATAAGAACTACTATATATACAGAGACACACAGCAGACAAACTCTTTAAAGACAGTCCATAAATATTAAAAATATACTAAGTAGTAGCTTCAAAATTACCTTAATGTAGATTATAAGACAATATGGCAACTGTCTTCTCCTTCACTGTCTATATCATCATCACTAGAATCCAACTTATTATGATCCTCATTGTTGTTATTATTTGGTAAGTCAGATGCTTCTATGATATTGGTAAAAAAAGTAGTATATATTAAAAACTTCATTAATATTAAATGGAAAAAAAGTAAACAACAAATTTTATAAAACTTTACCATCTCTAGCATATATCCAATCCTCAAGACAAATTAGTGACTCAATAGTCCTTGGCTGCAGTGAACTTCTCATAGGACTTATCACTTTTTTTGCAACACTAAAAGTTGATTCTGATGGAACAGTAGATATTGATATAGCCAACACATCACGAGCCATTAATGATAGAATAGGGTATTGCAAAGAAGCTTTCTTCCAATAATCAAGCACATCTATATCAGTCTTGTGATCTAAGTTCTTTTCAGCTAAATATTGCCTCAATTGAGATTGCTCAGATTGACTAGACCTTGAACTCAAAAAGTCTTCATAATCATCAAAATCAAAATTAGTATCATTTCTTGAAATTGAATCTCCACCACTACTACTTGCCCCAATTACTGGCGTAGTGGCAATGGAAAAGTTCTTATTATACTCATCAAACAGATCAAAAAGGGTCTGATCCACAAGTCTCAGGCGATCTTGATAACCATCACCATATACTTTTTGATAACAGTATTCTAGAAACCTAAACTTGTATCTTGGATCTAAAACAGCAGCACAAGACAAAACTAAATTGTAATCAGCCCAATATTTGTCAAATTTAACCTTTATTTGTGAGACCATATTAGACATAAAGTTATGAGGTGCTTTTATTGCTTGTAACAAATAAGTATGCACCTTCCACACTCCTCTGAAATAGACATTAGCTGTAGGAGTCTTGCTTGCAGAAAATAAGTTTGTAACATCATAAAATACTTTCAAAAATTGGTGAAGCAATTGCACATTCTCCCATTCTTCTTCAGAAAGCATAAAATGGTTGAAAACATTGTCACGTCTACCCCAACATTGCCAAGCCAGTTTGAAGTATATAACATGATCCAACATCAAATAAGTACTGTTCCATCTAATGGTTACATCAGTTCTCAACTTTTTATTAAGATTCAAGTGATAGCTATTTTCTGCAATTTCATATAACTTCTTTTTTCGAGATACAGAACTCCTCAAATACTTCACACCATTACGTATTTTAGAAATAATATCTTCAACTAAACTTAAACCCGCTTGAACAATTAGATTAACAATATGACTACAACACCTGATTTTGAATAACTTTCCATCACACACAAGAGATCTATTATTGACCAATCGAAGCTTAAGGCTATTAGCCATCACATTATTATAACTTGCATTGTCTAATGTGATGCTAAATAATTTGTTATCAATCCCCCACTCATTTAAACACCTGGCAACCTCATCAGCTATGGAAATCCCATCAAAAGGAGGTTTTTGAACTCTAAAGTGTATGATACGCTTTTTAAGTTCCCAATTATTGTTCACCCAATGCACAGTTATGCATATGTATTCATCAACAGTGTACTCAGATCCCCAATTATCCGTGGTCAAGGAAATCCTAGCATGGCTACTAACCAATTCATTTTTAACAAACTCTTTTTCTTTATCATACCTAGCAAACAAATCCCTTCTAACTGTATGTCTACTCAAGTTTTTAAACTCTGGATTTGTGGAATGCATAAATTCTCTAAACTTACGCTCTTCTGCAAGAGTGAATGGATGTTTTCCACATATGAGGAATTCTATGAAACTTTTACGAGACACTTCTTGACTAAACTTAAAGTTTTTTGTAGATGTACCTCCACTTCTCTTTGCTTGCACTACAGCAAGGTTAGGGGGACGCTTTCGACATATATTTAAGTGGCGCCTCAAATGGGATGTTCCACAATCATCTTTCAACTTCTTTCTACAATGAATGCATTGAACCTTGTGACCCTCACTTGTTTGAACCTTCTCCATTTCTTCCCATACTTTTGATGTTAATCTTCGTCGTTTGTTTTCATTTTCTTCATTATCATCTTCTAAGTTTGGGTTTGCTTCCTCATAAGTGGCATCTTCATCAGTGTCACTTGTCATTTTTCTGTCATAAATAACAAAAGATAAACTATGATCTCACTTTACACAATTACATAAACTCTAAATCTTTAACACATGTAAGGGTGATGACTCCCAGTTAATTCTGCTTATTTCATTATCAGCGGAGCCAAATGAATCAGGAAAAACTGAACTAAAAGATTGTGGACCCCTTATGCTCTAAATATTTTACTTATTTGAAAATTTCTTTTCACTGTAAAATCAAGCTTTGCCAGGTTGCTTTGCTTAAGAAATTAACCAATTATGTTTAATTTTTTGAAAATTTCTTGTCATCATAAAATCAAGCTTTCCCAGGTTGCTTTGCTAAAGAAATTAACCAATTATATTTTTTCAAATTAACCAAATTGATGCTTTCATTGCTTGCCTATTTAAAAAGCATATGGATAAAAGCTAAGTTGCAAATTGCTGAGGGCTTATGGAATTAGAAAACAGCACAAAGACAGGCTTGCTCTCTGATTTTAATAAAATACTTGGTATAAGTTTTGAATCGCCAACAAAAAAGCATGCAGACATAAAGAAAGTTTATGGTTCAAAGTGGCCACTTCCTTGTTTACATGATCAGCGACTTTAGGTAGAATTCCTATTTTTTTTTTAAATATTTGACAAACCACTCATCATATAGAGCAACAGCCAAAACAAAGCTTTAAAAAAATTCAAATCTAATTATGTTAGCTAAGAAAAACTATATCTAATTATATCTATCTGTAACACCTTTCCTACAAGAAAAAAATTTATAATGCAGAAACCCGTTACTGTCAATGGCCTATGAGCTAATGTTGAAAAATAAGAACATCTTTTGTTGAGTTACGGATTATAATTTTGATCAATGAAACCAGTAATTGGTAAAAGCATCAACGTTACAATTTCCAGAAAGTGAGAGATATTTCTAATTTAAAGAATAAAAGAGTGGATTGCAAAAGGAAGATACGGTTCATAGCAAAATAATTGATCAACTATGATCTCCATTTCATATATCAAACTCCAAGCCAAAATCAAATCGGTGAGGCAAGGACCAAAGGGTTAAACAAAAGAATCATAATTAAGACATAACCAAACACCCAAATACAGCACAAATCAATGAAAAACTTAATTAAACAGATTAATTAATTGCGAGTAACCACAATCAAAACATTGTAGTTAACCTCGACTTCATCAGACAAATTGAGAAATCTGAGCAAACTTTTGCAACAGAAGGGAAAGGTGATTCAGCTATCTGACTTATTCACACTGCTATTTCACCATTTCCGCAGGACCCCAAAACAGAACATTCAAAAAAAAAAATCCTTTGCTACTGATTTCAATTAATTTCAGAGCGAAAAATCACTGACCCAATTGAGAATACTTACAGAATAAAACGTGTAAGAATCAAAGCATAGAGAAACATAGAGAAAAAGGATATTAAAGACCGTTGATTTACACAAGATTTGCCCTCCTCCCCTTGTCAGTCACAGGATAATGAAAATAAATACCCCCTCAAATAGGACTAGAGATTGCCATTTAGACTTACAGAAATGGCAACGCGCCCTGCAGAACCAAAAGTAGCTTGACCAATGTCAGAACGAAGAACGAAGAAGAAGGGCAAGAGAGAACGCGTCTGAACGAAGAAGAAGGGCAGGAGAGAACGAAGATGGGTTTTCTTTTGCTATTCACTGTAAAGCCCGGGTCTAACCCGAGTATAACCCAATTTGACCCAAATTAATTAAGCCTAGCCTGATAATAATAAATGAGCCGTGACAAAAAAAGAATTAGGCTAAACTTTATTATAAGTGGGTAAAGCCTATTGAGCCCATAAGGCTTATAGACCCACGAGCAGGTCTACTCCCGGGCTATTCAACATCAATTATAAATATATATATAAAAGGGCAACTTGTCCTGTGCTTCTTTATTTTTCTAAACCTCTTGCAATGAAGAAAAAAAATATTAAAGCAAAATCTTCAAAAAGAGAAACTTTTTTCACTTCGGCTAATACAACCTCTTTGTCCCTGCAATCACGGGGCAATTTGGACTAATTAATTCGAAGTTCATTTTTAATTGCAGGCTTAAACGATAATCCACACAGGTGGCAGTCCACGTGGTTACAGACTTAACAGCAGGAAGAAGCATTTTTTTTTTGTCATCTCTGTACCTCACCCCAGCTGAACCTATGAAAATAAAAATAAAAAAAATAAAAAACTCAACCCAATTAATTTCCAATAAATCCAACCCAATTTTTATTTATTAATCCAAATTCCATTACTTAAACAATTGATGAAAAATTGAAAATAACAGACTAAAAAAAATAAAAAAATCAACCCAATTAATTTCTAATAAGCATTGCATTTTATTTAATTTAATTTTAAACTACTCAATAAGTATTATCAAAACAACTCTTACGCTTTTCAGAATTAACATGCCAAAAATTAGAAATACCGATAAACTTCATTTTAGATGAATTATTTAAGTTTGTAAGTTTCTAAATTATTATAAAAAAATTAAAATTAACAATATAATAAAAAATTTAGAAATATAAATCCTTTTTCTTTAAAATCATATCTCAATTCTCTCTTTCTATCATATTTTTGAATTTATAATTTGTAATTTTTTATTTTATAAAAAAACTTAAAATAGACTTATAATGACAAGAATAAAATAGTTATTACTTAAATTGAACAGGAATAATTTTATATTTTAATTTACATATGATATAAAATTTATTTTTATTAATAAGAATGTGGATAAATAATTTCTTATATTCTTAAAAGAAAATTCTATTACTTTCATTTTAACGTATATTAACCAATCAAAATTTAAGAGAATTCTACTACTTAAAATTTGCGCACTCTATGAAACCTTAGGGCAAAGATTTTGGTGTACTACTAAAAAAGTGTTGTGTTGATACACCGTTGAATTAAATGAACGGCTGAGATTTCATCATATAAGAAGTTAGCTAACTTTGAAGAACTTCGATCAATAACTTTATATATTTTTACATTGACTTTTTTGTTTTCTAAAATAGTACATGGGCTTGAAAAAAAAAAAACACCTTCTTTGATTGCCTGCCGGCAACCTAATCCATTTGTTGGAAAGCAAAATCGGAGCACCACTGCAAGATGACGTTCAACTCATTGGGTTAGTAAAAGGAGGTTGGTTGATTCTTTATAAACCTACTTCCGACTGGAAGTTATCGTCTCCGACTACGATTTTTGTTACAATTACATTTCCTTTTGGGATCCAGTTTCTAGCACTCTTCACTTTGGCGACTTACTGTATACTGTTTCTTCCTTTTGGAGCAAATCTTAAGCCATTTTCATCTTATTTCACATATATAGTCCCTTAGATCTGTCCCTTTTTTTTTTTTTTTGGGAAATGCTTGATTGCTTTTCTCAAGTTCATAAAATTTGACTTTCTTCGTGAGATTTTCATGGCTTGTTGTTTGAGTTGTATAATTTTAATTGGTTTTATTATTTTTGATGGATCTTAACTTGTCATATAGTTTAGTGTTATGTGAAGATGAATTCATGGTGATTGGGTAATGCAGTATCCCATTTTCTTGAATGTTCTTTTTTTCATTTTTTGTTTTGAGTAAACAATTGCCTTTCTATTTGGGTATTTGGGAGAGAGAGAGAGAGGAGTTTTGAAAAAGGAAAAGGATTTTTACTTGATAAACCAGATTTAATACCTCTTATGTTTTATGATTTTATTCTTTGAAGGGATGAAATCTTGACTCCCATCAGATTAAAATATTTTTGATTGTGCGTTGAAATTGAAAATCAATGGAAATGGATTGAGAGGATTTTGTTTTAGGCTGGGCTGCATTAAAGATTGAGCGAAAGGCCAAAAATGATAATGAGGGATAAATTTTTGAGATAATTTTATAAATATTTTAATTTCATATTGCACACATTTTTTACATTATAGGAGAATTTTAAGATATTTTTAAGATTTTAAAATTTGGAATCGTGGTAAAATATAAATTAATAAATAAAATTATTAAAATTTTTGATAATTTTATTTAATAATTTTAATTCTAGTAATAAATTCCTAGGAGGTACCGTACCAAGCTACATTATATCAACAAATTTTGATCATTAATTTTCTGATACACGGGTATGCCACTTTAACAATGATGTGCCAAAGTGGCCTCCCAAGTTCATATCAATCAAATCAAATCACATTTTTAAGTTATCACTTTATAATTAAAGATAATAGATTCTGTTAGAGATTATAATAATGGGTTTGGATCTTCTTTTTTTTAAATTATTTTTAAAGAAATAGTAATATATTTTTATTCTAAAATTTACTATTTCCTGCTGAAATTTATAATTTGAAATAAAAAAAATTTATATCCATTTACTCATTACACTTTCTAATTAGGAAATGCACGATGCGGGGATCCATTTCCATCTTACTTTTTTGAAGGTCAGAAGCAATCCAAGATAATGCATTACCATAATAACTTGAGAAGGGCCATGTTCCGGCCGCAAAAATATTTTCTTAGGGTAGTTACTCCGTACCCAAATTAAAATGTGTGGGTGTGAATATTTTAATTGACAAATTAATTTAATTTTGATAACTCAATAATAATAATAATAAACAAATCAGCAGATAATTTATATTTTGACTTATGTTTTGTGCTTTTAATGTTATCACAAAATATATATTATTTTCAAATTGACCCAATCCATTAAAACTTAATAAGTATTCATTTAAGTATTTAAATAATTTTATTTATTATAAACAAATGAAAAATTCGACTTTATTCAAGTGCATCCACAAATTCAATTATATCAGTATATCAACAATTTATTTATTTATATAATAAACTGAAACTTTTGTTTAAATTCTAAAGACCCATTTTTATCGGTGAATCAATTGAAAATTTTCCTTGATTCATTTTAGCAAGAAATTATTCCTTGGCCAATCTATGTACAAGTTGCATAATTTACTAGTTTAGTGTATATTACTTCAATGTATTTATTCAATTTTAGATTTAAATCATATCAGCATATTTAAATAATTAAGTTATTAAGTTTATTTCTTTTGGTAAATTAGTTATTAAATTTATTATATAAGGTGTAGTTTTACTCTTTTATATTAATGATGCTTTATTTAATTATTTTATCAATTTCTTTTTAAGTGTTATTTTAGAGAACAATTTATTCTTATTTATTTGTTATTTTAGGAAACTAGTGTTACATTTATTGTTTTCTTTCAAATATTACCTTCATTGTTTAAATAAATACTTAAAAATTTTTACTTATTATTTAATTTTTAACAGAGGATATATTAATAAAATATTCTATTTTTCTTGAAATTAGGATTATATATTATATTTTTTAATGTATATTAATCTTAAATGACACTTATTTAAAATAGAATAGAGGGAGGATAAATCTTACGCTGAATTTCACATTGAGTCCAAGTAGTGCAATTTTTTGAATAAGAAAATAAATGAAAATAATATTGCTAAAACATTATATGCATGCATATTTCAATAATTACATATATATTTATATAATTTATGTCTTAAATTACGTTGACTATTTTTTTTTTGGGTTATCAGGTTTGATTAGTTTATTAATAAAATTTATTACATTTATTTTTATAACAACAATCTTAATTAGGACTAATTTCCTCATAAAACAATGAATATGCTCCAAATTTATATATTAGGGCTAATATTGTTGTCAAGCATGGATTGGCAGATTAATTAACACAATCTTAATAGATATTTCTAAAATAAACATAACTAATTGAATTTTATCTCTATCTTTTAATAGCAAAATTATATAAATAATAATATTTCAAATGAGAAATTTAAAAATCAAATGCAAACATTTAATTATGTTATTTCTTAAAATGTGTATATAATTTAAGTTCACTTAACACAACTTATGTAGTACATTTAATATTTTGGAGAAAAATCGTTTTAGAGACTTATTACATGGATTTTATATTTAATAGTGTATCATATCTTACTAAATACCAATACTTTTAGTTGTGTATATCAATATATATATATACTTTGTAGATTTTAATTATTTATTTTTCAATAAATAATTCTATTTTCAAGTATTATATGTAAATAATTATAATATTTTTAATTAATTAAAGTGAGCATTAGTCATCCTATGTTATTTTTATTTAAATTACAATTACAAAGTAATATATATCTTTGGACTACTCCCTATGCAAATTATTTATTGGCCATTTAATACAATAGATAGAAAAAATCACAAAGCCTATTTATTAAGGCCTAACTTAATTTCAATTTCAACAAAGTTGTTAGGTTAAAATAAATATCTGAAGTCAACCTTTTTTTTGTTTTTTTGTTTTCTCCTTTTTAACTTATTAAAACAATTGTTTATCAGGAAATCTCTTCTACTCGATTATAATTCATAATAATCTAATGCTTTTGATTTTGTCATGAGATTATAAATTCGACACTTAAAATTTTAATTTAAATATATTAGAATTATCTTACTTTTTATTTACATCAAAATATTTCAAAACCCTTTTGATCATATTTAAAAGTTGGAGAGAAGCAATTCTGTTAGAGATATAATAAATAGAGTTATATATGTTCGGTAATAATTTTTATAAACTTAGATAATAATTTTTTAAATTTAAATAATAATTTTATAATAAAAATTATAAAATATATTTCACTTCTCAAAAGAAGAAATTACTAACTAAATTTAGAAATTATTATTTAAATTTAAAAAATTTTGGAAGTTACTCCACCGATCAACCCTTTAACTTTTTTTTTTTTTTTAGACATAAATAACAAATTCTGCCGACAAACGCCTGTTCAAAAATCCACCTCACATTCCCAGTGTTGTTGTTATCTTAATATTAATGTGACGGCGAAGGAAACTGGGAACCATCCAAATCATCACATGCAAATTATCGGATGTCCTTAACAAAAGCTTCTAGAATATTGACTCCGTTTTATTTTGCGT
The DNA here is from genome assembly GCA_020226215.1 of Sindora glabra. Taxonomy (NCBI): domain Eukaryota; kingdom Viridiplantae; phylum Streptophyta; class Magnoliopsida; order Fabales; family Fabaceae; genus Sindora; species Sindora glabra. The sequence goes on from CM035233.1 coordinate 58,923,286, forward strand.
ACCAAATAAATTAATTTATAAAATATTTTATACATTAATTTTAAAAGATAAGTTTTAATATATTAAATTATTTTAAGTAATTTATAATTTATAGGTGTATAATTTTTATTTTTCTAAAATTTATCATTTTTAATAATTTATAATTTATGCTGTTAATAAGTAATCATATTTATATTTAAATGATAAATAAATAAAATTATAAATTTATTATAATTAAATAAAAAACAAGTAAATAGGTAAATAAATATATAAAATCATAAGTTGTAATTAATTAAATTTTAAATAATTATATATTTATCCTAAATTTTAAATAAATAAAAATAAATAATTATTAGATATCATAAATTATTATTAATTTAATTTACTTTATCATATTTTTATTTTAAATGATAATATATAAAAATATGTACAATATAAATATGTAATATTATAAAATATTATTAATTATATTTTAAATAATAATGTTTTTGTGATAAATAATAATTAAATAAAATTTATATAAATAAATATGTAAAATTGTAAAATATAATTAATTTAATTTTTAATAATTACATTTTTATTTTAAATATTTTAATTATGTTATCATATTATAACTTTTAAATATATATAAATTAATGTTAGTTATATTAATATCAATTAATTAATTTAATAATTAATTTTATAAATACTTTTTATATAATCAAATAATTTACAAATTATTAGTTACTCGTAGGAAATTAAGCCCCAATCTTATCTCTATCTCAATCATTGAGCTTTACACCTATTGCTATCTTATCCAACTTCTTGACATTCAGAAGTAAGGGTAAATCCGTCTACCAAATAAAACGAGGGACAATCGATAATAATTCAATCTTTGACTTCTGCAATGAGGGAAGACTGCAAGACCAATATCAATGAATTTTGCACACAGGCCAGTAATGGGAGGTAAAGCAAATTAATGAGTAAATTTGAAAAGGAAAATCTTTTTTTGTATGTTTTAATTATATTATACATTTTTAAGTGCAATTAAAAAATAAAAATAATTATTAATTTTGTTATTTATTTATTAAATTTATGAATTTTATATATATTAAATTTGAATTTTTAAATTTTTAGGATATTAAAAATCATAAAAATTAATAATTATCTTATAATTAATTTTTAATTAATTTTTAGGATATTAAAAATCTAAGTGCGCATTTTGTTATAAATTTCAATAGTTTAGAGTTAATGTTTTAAGATTCATGTATGATTTTTTTTTTGTGGTTTTTTTTGTTCGTTTAATTCAAATTTTAAGGATATTTTAGAATCTATCATTCTTTATAGTAGAGTAAGTTTGCTTTCTTCTTTTTTCTTTTATATCTATAAAATCAAATATAATTAATCAATTATTACATAATGTTTTCAAACATTAAAAATAAGACAGACAGAATTGCTTCAAAATCAATAAACAACACTGCTGTCCAAAAAAAAGAGATTAAATTGTTTAAAATCAATTCTGTCTTCTTTAAAGTTTATACTATGTACGTTTTGATCTCAACATAGACACAAAATTAATATATTTTTACAAGTACTCATTCACAAGTTCGTGTCAAAACAAACAATTTTTTTTCTTTTTGTGGAAATCTTGTTCTTAACTATAGTAATATCGTCATCAATATAACTTTGAACTTCTCAAAATTAGGTTATATTTTACTATACTTTTATATAGTTACGTATTGAAACTTTTTCATCAAACATTGTAATCCTCTTTTTTTTTTTACAGAAATTCATTTTTTTTTAAATGTTTGCTGCAAATGGAAAAGATAGAATTGTATCTTTTTATGCTCTCAAACTTTGTGAAAAATTATTATAAAAAATATAAAATTTTATACGAAAACTACTGATTTTATAATTTTTACATTAAAACTAGTGAAAACTCATTTTTCAAGAACGTAAATGGCAATATTCATTTAATTTTGTCAAAAAGAAAAGACTTACGGCTTCACGTCGCTTATGGCTTAAGCGAGGGACCTCCGCAAGCCCTCAATCTTATCCTCTTACGTATATGCTGTGGGACCCGACAGGTTCATTTTCCTGAGCAAAGCGTATGCAGCCAGCACGGCGAGTGGCCGCCCAAAACCAACCAATCAAACTACCATTACATGACAAAGAAACCGCCAGTCAATATCCTCTCTCCCGCGCCCGTTTTCGGAGTCACTCAGCGTTTGGCGGGCAACGTTTATCACATTTCCAAAAATATATCATAAAAATATTATATTTTTATATTTAATTTAAAGTTTTAAAAAAATTTAGAAATATAATATTTTTGAAAATCTTTTTATCTAATTTTTTTAAAAATATTTTCATAAAAAAGATAAATATCTCAAATTCAAAATTAGTACTAAAATAAAAATGAAATTATATTTAATTTTTTCAACTCTTATTCATCTTATTTCAATTTTTACAATGTAATCATAAACATTAACGTTCTTTGCCTGTTCTTTCTCCATCTCTAACTTGAGACATTAAAATTATATGGTGTTAAATACCTAAATGTATATAACAAATTCATTTCCTTATGTATATAGATTTAAAATTTTGAAATAAAACAAGGTTCACTAAGTTGGTTTTATATCTGTTAAATGATGATATCTGCATTGTATATTTATTTTTATATTTTTAACATTATATTGTCATAATTTCAAAATTTGTAAAAATTGGGCTCAATCAATTCACAATGATTTAAATTAAAAAAATAAATTTTTATGCTTTTATAATGAAAAATTATTTATATATATATTTATATATTTTTAATTAAAATTATAATTTATAATAAAAAATTGATAAATACGTTTCTGCAAAATTAATAAGATTTCCCGAAATATAAAAGATGAATTAAATATAAGAATCTGAGAAACTATTGTAAAAAATATTTACATTAAATATGAAAATATTACATTCTAATAAACTGAATTTCTAAAAATCATATTTTTAAGAAAGTATTCATTCTTAAAAATATAAAGTAATATCTTTGTACTATTCACGGAGTGCTCGACAAAATACCGTGGATATTTGCATCGTACTTTTTGATTTTAAAGCTTGAAGTAATGTAATAAATTTTAAGTTTGTGCTATTCGCCTAATATAATGAATTGGAATTCTAAGAATTATATTTCTGAAAAAGTACACATTATTAAAAATATATAATTTTGTAAATCAAATGCTATTTGCCATCGATAAAATGCCTTGGATGCTTGCATTGTACTTTTCGAATTTCAAATTTTGAAATAATGTAATAAATTTTAAAATCATATTATTTAAATTTTAAAATCATATTATTAAAATTATTTGGGGGTTTCTCTGGTACACATTCTTACCATACTCTATGGTACTAATAGTCATATACCGATTGACACACACATGGCAGGTTCAGTTAATGCTTTAGCTACATCAAAAATTTATTTACCTCTTGATCCTTTTGATGATATCCTTACAATTTGCAAATATACCCGAATTGATTTTGCCTTTTTAGCTCACTCCGTTTTTACCAAAATATCTTTCCCAAACTAAATCCTTTTTTTTGTTCATGTCTTCAACATCAAATGAAAAATAATTCTTATATTTATGAAATAAATAATTTAATAATCTAATAAAAATAAATTTTATGGTATTATTTATACTAAAAATCAAATAATATTTCATATTTTAAAAATTTTCAGCAAATTATTATTATTATTATTATTATCATTAAAATTTTAATGGATAAACACAAGACCAATGTATGTTAACATACAATCATTTAATTATCATTCTTTTTAATAATAGTAAGAGTGGTAATTCATTTAACTCATACATATAAAATCATAAGTTTGAATATCAAATATAATAGAGAATAAAATTCATAACATAATATCAAATGTGATTGCACTATCAAAATTTTAAATTTTAATTATCACTTTTATTTGTCATTATTTGACCCTAACTTGAAAATTCAATATTTATTTAAATGTTATTCTCAAACCTAACTTAGCCAAAATTGTGAAATATGAATTAAGTGATAAATTTTATGTATAAATAACTATCATTAATTAATTTATAATATTTAATTATGTAAGTTAAATATTTTATTCTTGGTAATTTTGTTTGGCAGTTGATTGTGTTTGGAGAATAATTTATTTTAGAAGGAATTTTCCAATAGGTATTATCAATCAGGTTATTTTTAGGAAAAAAATTTGATTTTAGAAGAATACTATTGGTGGATAAGTTTAAAAGTATACTGATTTTAAATAACAGTTAAAAGATGTTCAACATGTTTGCATATATTTTCTTATTGTGTGTTTCATTGTATTGTTTCAAAATATAGTTTGACTTCTATTTTTTTTAAATTTACAATAAATATAAATTTAATAATCTTTTTTAAATCGTTATCTTGAAATTATAATTTTGTGACTTTTCCTCATATTTTCTCAAGGCTTTATTTATCAAAAACAAATACTTATAATATTTGCAGAATTATTAACATCGATAATTTTCTTCCTAACACTAAAGAATTATTAGTGAAAGTGATTGTATGTAAAAATGCGTGCAATTTAATTTTTGGTTAATTCATTATTTAAAAAAAATATTAGTTAAGTGTTCACTAATTGAAACATGAGAAAATAAACTAAATGAAAGCATTAACCTGAAAAAATTAGTTATAATTGTGATACTAATAAGGTAAAATTTATCTAGCTAGATATTCTATGCTTAGCCTCTACCTTATTTTTTTTGCATATATTCAACACTTTTACTTAAAATTTTTTATTTATTATTATTTTTCAAAGTAGAATCTAGATATCCAAAAGATACATAAAGACTTCAAAAATGAACAATACATTTGCACAAGAAATGGTAAAAATAAAAGGAAATTATTTCTTATCTAATGAGCTAACTTGTGTGCCCTAAGTCATTAAAAGTTATTACTTCATTTCATTAAAAAAAATGAAATAATCAAAATTTCAATTACTTCTCTTTGAATTGCAAGAATAAGAGAGAAGAGACAAAGAAAAAAAAATAAAAAAATAAAAAAAAATACTCCCTTCAACCATAGGGTGGTTGAATTTTTCTCTCTTAAAATTTAAAAACTTAGATATTAAACTATACAAATCAATATCTATCATTAAATTAATTTTTTATTTTATTAAATTATGTAATTTTTTATAAAATTTTTAAATAAGAATCACAATAGTATAAAATTTTAATTTATCTCATTATTATTTTTATATAATTTTATAATTTATTTTTGAGTATTTAATTAAAATCATATATGTAATTTAATTTCTATTAATTATATAGCAAAAAAATTATGAGCAAAGGGTAAATAAAAAAATTATGAGTAAAAAATTATGAGATGAACTAATATATTATGATATTGTGGTTTTTATTTAGAAAGTTTATGAAAAAGATTGTGTAATTTGATAAAATTAGAAATTAAGTCAATCTTAGGCATTAATTCTAAATTTTATATAATTAAAAAAATAACATCTAAATTTTCAAAGTTAAAGAAGAAAAAATTAACCACTCAAAATTAAAGAAAATATTTTATATTTTTCAAAAGAATTAAAAAAACTAAGTCAGAAGACCTAAGTAGTAAATGTTTGGTCAAACAATATAGTTTTAGTTTGTCCATGTGTCGTTGAATCTATAGCTAATATGTATAAGTAGCGCAGAGTACTGCAAGAATGTGTACCAGAGAATTTCCCAAATTTTATTTGCTTATAATTATTAAATTTTGAATAAATATGATTAAATTAAATTTAATCCAACGATTTTAAAACTTGAGCCACAGTTGAATTGACCAATGTCCAGTAGTTATCCTCAACACCGTCGTTATAAATATCTACACTAAGAAGCCTTCATCAAGCAATTCAGACTCAAAACAATTTGAAAACCACAGATATGAGCGATTTTAAAGAATTGATCCCTGGTTTACCTGAAGAAATTGCGCTCGAGTGCTTGACTCGTTTGCACTACTCTGCTCACCAAGCCGCTGCCGGAGTCTGCCGTGGATGGCGGGAGTTGCTTCAAAGTAGGGATTTCTATCTGCACAGGAAGCAAACCGGGCTTACTAATAAAGCAGTTTGCTTCGTCCAAGGGCACCAGGTACGACCCGGAACCGACGGGTCCAAACCAACCGGAGTTTCTTCGTATGGAGTGTCCATGTACGACCCGGTGAATGGGAAATGGGACTGGCTTGCTCCGGTTCCCAAATACCCTGACGGAATTCCCCTCTTCTGTCAGCTAACCAGCTCGGAGGGAAAGCTAGTGGCCATGGGCGGGTGGGACCCAGCGATCTACGCGCCAGTGAGAGATGTGTTCGTGTACGATTTCACAACCAAGCAATGGAAAGAAGGAGCGGAAATCCCCGATACCAGATCTTTCTTCGCTGCCGCCGAGTTCGGCGGGAAAATCATAGTCGCCGGCGGGCATGACGAAAACAAGAACGCTCTGAGGTCAGCATTGGCTTATGATGCAAGAAGCAACGAGTGGATGGAGTTACCATTGATGAATCAAGACAGAGACGAGTGCGAAGCATTCATAATGGGATCCGAATTCTGGGCGGTGAGTGGATACGAGACTGAGAACCAAGGTAGCTTCGATACTAGCGCCGATGCATACAGCTTGGAGACAGGACAATGGAGAAGAGTAGAGAATGTGTGGAAGAGGAATCAGTGTCCGAGGGGCAGCATTGGGGTGAGTAAGGAGGATGGGAAATTGATGAGCTGGGCGGAAAGGGAGGCTAATGGGGCAGTGAGAACGGGTACTCGTGCTGTGGATTTGAATGGAAGGAGTTTTGTGTTAGGATCGGCTTACCAAGGGGAACCGCAAGGGTTTTACGCGGTCAATGAGAAGGCTGGGAAATTGGAAAGGATTACAGTGCCCGATGGATTTCTTGGGGCTGTGCAGTCTGCCTGCGCAGTTGAGATTTGAGTTGCGTTTGTTTGGGCTCTTCCATTGCCGGTAAATTTTTTTTTTTTTTTCCTTTTAATGGTGGTGTGAAATATTGTAAATATAGTAGTTGACTGGCTGAGTTAGTTCTGAAGTCAGGATTAATCCCAGATATTTCAAGCATAAGGAAGCAGTCAGAGACCGACTCCGTTAATCTTAGCTTTGTTACGGGGAAGAAGATTGGTACTTAACTTCCACAATATGGGCTCAAGGGTTCGTGCCTGCCGCAAAGATAAGAGTGACTTCAGGCTCCCACGGATTCGGGAAAAGTTAAGATTAAATAAAAAATAAATTTCGTTTTTGTGAAATTTATTTTTGATGTCTTATATTTAAACATTATTTTTTAAATTATCGAAACAAATTTCATATTATTCACTTATCTATGTATATAATTTTTTTAAATAACATTTTATACCAAAAAAAAAGAGCTTAAGTCCAACCTGTACACGTTTTAAATATAAAAAATTTAATAAAAAATAACTAAGTCATTTTTTATTATTACAATTTTAAATATTTTTTAATTAACACTCTTCATTTATATAAAAAAAATTATCAAAATTCTTTAACCCAATATTTGATATCTCAACTTTATACCTTCCACTATATCTAATAATTTAATCACTCATTATTATTAAAATTAAAAATTAAAATATTCTGTAAAAATTACATATATTTATTTTAATAAGGAAATGAGTGTTTAGATATATTTCTAAAAAAATCTAGAATCATAACAATAAAAAAATTAAAAATTTTAAAATAAAAAATTTACTTTTTTTAAACTTCTTCAAAATTAAGTAAAATATTTATTGTCTTAATATTTAATAACCATTTCTCAAAAAATGTTTTCCAATGAAGTACAATTTCCACCTGCACCAGTTCGACTGCAAGCTCCCATCACAGAAACAAACCCCATATTAAAACCTAGTTCACAATCGTTAATCGATACAAGCAGCAGGAACAAAGGGCCCCATTCAACTCCTTTCTACCAAAGTCTACCAACTGGAGAGAGTATTAATAACATAGTTCGATGAAACACTGGAGAGAGTATTAATAACCTCTCATGTTGTTCTCACCTATTATCATCAACCACATACATCTCTTGTTAAAATCTAAGAAATCAAACCAAGCAAATTAGGTATAAGAAAAACAGCCAACAATCTACATGTATAATTAACAGTTTAATATTTACACGCAGTAAAATTACGTTCACTACGATTACTAACTAAAAGCGTATATTCACTACTCCACTCCAACGCAATCCGCTTCCAACATCGTAAAATCAGAAGGTGTATTCCATAAACATCATCCGGCAGTTTATCAAAAATTTCTACCCGCAATTCTATTCCCTCACAGGTCTTTTTTTCTATAGTGAATCTCTTCCACAGAAACCAACTATTTTCTATCACATATTCCTAAATCATCACGAAAGCAAAAATCCGACAATTTTTTTTGTTTGTTCCCTAGTAGAACAAACTAAGGATTTCTTCATATCCGGTCTCGACCATTTAAAACGACGAAGAATCAACAAAGACCACCATAGAAAAAGAAATTGTAAGGTCAAAAAAGAGTTAGAACAAAATAGTTATAAGTTCCTCAAACCTGTCGGATCAGAGGATGATGTTCGCAATCAGAGAAGCAAATAGCGTCAAGGCTCGGCACTTATAATGTCCGGTTCAAACTGTAGCAACACAACCCTGACCTTTGTGGCGTCTGATTACCTATGAATTTTGGTTTATATTGCAAGGGGCTGATCGAGAAGCCTGCTGGGATTCGAGAAACTTCCCCGTTGATTTGGTGTTGATTCAATACACGCGACCGCATGGTTTTCGGTGAGGATCTTGAACGATCACCGCATATTGTAGGACCTTCTTTTGTCAGTGTCATAAACGATAGAGGACTGGGCCTTTGCTTGTGCGAGGGCCCATTAGATAAAAATATGGGCCTCTAAAATACGTTCACTCTCTTTGTTCACTCCGTGGAATTTTGTTGATGGCCAGAGTTTGGTACCCAAGTTTCACTTTGACTTTAGGCCCAAACAATATCCGACAAAAATAAACATCTTTTCCAACGTGCGTAGAAAATCATATGGGGATGCGAATATATCATGGGAAAAAGGAAAACATTAAAAAAAAAAAGAGAGAAAGAAAGAAAAAATTTACCTGAAAAAATGTTTAATATAAAAAATGTTCCAAAATGTAACTCTTTCAATTTGCTTCATTATCGAATAAGAATTCATAATTGTTGCATCGCAATCCACTGATTTCTCTCTTTCAAATTTGTCTTAAATATTAAGAATATTCAATTTCGACCGTCAGTTAGTTCACATGTCACAACTTTGACAATATTGACATGAACCAAGTATTTGTTTAGGTATTGTAAAGTCGGTTAATTTTTCTGGCAATCTTGTGATTTATAGCATACTTAGAGAAATTTAATTTAAATTTATTTATTTATTGTCAAATTGTTCACCGTCACCGGTTGGAAAAATGCTTAATCGGGGAAGGGATTGATTGGAAAAGGAAAGGGGAGAATTCGAACCGCTAAGTATGTATCAATATTGTTGACAACATTTGGTCAATTTTTTTATGACTACGAGATTTTTGCTCATCAAAGATCAAGTATTGGCATTGTTGCTTCTTCATGCTTGAATAGATCTTTGTTATAAAAGAATTGAAGATGAAACCAATTGTATTGAAACTCTTTATATTTATTTGGTTGCTATAAATTTGGAAGATACATGGCAACCCATTTTCTTGAAGGAGTAGACTTTGACATACCACTAATAAAGTGGTGCGTCGGTACAATAGTACATTAACGATCAGAATTAATTCATTAGCAATTTGAAGTTGAGGGGAATGAGAAAAATTATTCATGAAGTAGCCCCAACAAATTAGTTTTATTTATTACTTTAAGTTTAATTCAAAATGTAACCTCATCAAGACAGAAACCTATCTATCTAAACACAACATTTTCTGTTTTTGCCTTTATATGACTAGATTCCATATGCCTAGGATATAGTTTTCCTACGAGCTAAGTGTGATAGGCCCATTCGATTGAATTCCCCTATGTAAAGCCCAGCGATTGCTCTTGTTCGAAAGAAAATCTAGTATCTAACATAGAAACCCATGAATACTTATGCACACCATAACCAAATGATTAGTCTTTTAGTTTTGACATCACCAAAGTAAGAGAGGTTTTTACCCATAAATTAAAATCAATTATTACCCCAAATTTTATAACACTGTAAATCATAAAATAACCCAAGTCAAATCTAAACAAAAAGTGAAAAATATCCATGATTGAAAACTGGCAGTCAAGATTCACATCATCCTCAATGACCATCGTTGGCAATTTCTTTGGCAATGAGGATTATCCTCAATCTTAGTCATTGACAACTAACATTACACTCTAGGGACTTCCTTCATCCAACCAATTACTAGCAGCTTCTTCCAAGCAATAACTCATTTCCTGGGTTGGGATCTAGTGGTAAGCCCTTCCCACCCAAATAAAAAATACCTCCTTTGTCAAAGGCATTTTAATTAATAAAGTTCAGAATTAATTGCTTGTTTTGGTTAGATTTAATTTGATCTGACCAAAGTTTTGTATTCATAAGTATTATTTTTTAAAACTGATGGGGTCAATATCAAAATGCTAAAACTTCTCTATTGCACATTTTAAAATTGGCTTATAAGTTGTTTGAAGTCATGACAACCACTAATAAGCCAATGTATTGGTGCACCACTTTTTTGGTGATGCACTGTAATCTTTCCCTTTCTTGAATTACTTGAACTTCCTTAGTAGCTGTTGTTCAAGGTTATAATAAAATTATACAATTTTATCATTTAATCATATTCTCCTTTATGCCATCATAATTTGATTAGAGTTTTCGATGTTTTATTGATATTTTAGTAGTATAATAACACTTGATATTACTTTAGAGTTTATTAACATTCTAAGACTTTCTAATAGATCACCTTACAAACAACAAACTCTTTAAAACTTTCAAAAGCAAAGGGTAAGCTGTCAGCTGAGGAAAATGACCTTGTGTTTTCAAATCTTAACCTTGGAATGAACTCTTAACTTTCTCTTCATGTAAAATGCAACAGATTCTGGGACAATATAGTCTTTTCTCGACTGAATGATAGTGCAAGGCACAGGAACTGTTGGCAGAAGCCTTCTTAGGTCACTCAAGAAGACTACTTTTGCAACACTAAGTGCAATATTTGGTTCTATTCTTCTCAGCTGTGCTCAAACTCAACATGGCTGCAGAGTTGTTTACACCAACAGCAAGTGGAGCAAAGTTATGGACCCAACTTGAGAAATTTTGACTTATTGATTTGGAGATAGTGTCTAGTTCTGATCTTGTGAATCCTCCTTCATATCCTTTTGCATTGAGGTATCTGCAATACAAGTTGCAACAAAACTTGGAAAAAAATTCGTCTAGAGAATGCCTATAGGAGGAAGTAGAGAGAGCCAAGAAGTGAAAAAAGAGGGTAGGCATTTTCAATCTTAGAACCAAGAAATACACATAACCCATTAATCATGTAAATCATGAGAGATTCTTAGTTGCAATAAGTGTATTTAATCATGTACACCATTAGTTAGTCGGAGAAGAAATATAATATTTTTTATTGCACATTAAGCATTATTGTTGAGAAATTAAAAGTTTGTGAAGAATTGAGAAGCATATAGTTAAAATGACTATTTATTGAGAATCAATCCATTCTAAAACACCTGGAAGTTTAACTATTTGGTTAAATAGGCTCTGAAACTACCCTACAATCAATTAATCATCCAAAATTATTGAAATGAACCAAGAATACATGTATGGAGACAAAAAAAAAATTGTTAAACAAATTTTATTATATATTCTATTCATAACACATGTCTTTTCAACCAATGAGAAGAAGATAATTACAATATTCAATACTTTAAAAATTAATAAATATAATTTTTAACACATGTAGGTATAATTCTAAATTGTTCAGTTATGGTTATGATTGTAATTTTACTATAATTAGCAAAATTTCAAATAAATACAAGAAAATATGATCATTATGACACAAATTTGCAGAAAGTTATGATGCTCCGATTTAAAACCTTGCATATAAGTTTCATAAAATTAATAACCGACTTCTTTTCATTATCCGAAAGCAAAGACGAGTCTTATAGATGGAACATTTGATGAAGAAAAGAGGACTACTTACCTTGGAGAACCACTGAGTAGGATCAGATGTTGAAAGAGTTCTGGTTTCTTGGTTGCAGCTAAGCATCCAATCATGGCAGACATAGAGTGACCCATGTAGATTGTTCTATTCAAATTGAGCTGATCAAGAAGGCAAACCAGGTCCTCAGCGTAAGCATCCAAATCTGCATACCTTTTTGGATTGTAAAAATGAGGTTTGACACTTGGTGAGAAAGCCAAGTCGAAAACAACAACCTTGAAGTAACACGCGAGATATGGAACAAGAAAGTGCCACACGGTCTGGTCGCAGCCATATCCGTGAGACAGAACCAGGGTTTCGGTGCCATTTCCATAGATATTAGCATTGAGTGCTTCAGCGATGCCTCCTCCATAATCACACAGCGTCTCCATGTTTTTTTTAGCAGATTTTAATGAATAATTCAAGAATCGTAGAACAAAGAGAAGCTTGAACTATTCTATTCGATGGGCGTATGAGAAGCTATATACGAAGAATCTGTCGGGTATATATAAAAAGTACATTGCACTCATACAAGAAAAATAGATGAAAAAGAAAAAAAATCAATAGTACATAAAGTGAATTAACAATGTTATATGGATTGAAAAATAAAATTCAAAATTAAGTTTTAAATATAAATTAATTACTGTTATTAAATATATAATAGTGAGATAAATTATAAAACTTAATTCAATTAATGTAAAAAATTGAAACTCAATTTTGAATTACATCTTTCACAATTATAATATTTTTAATAGTAAAATCATCGATGATGGTTAGGATTTTTTACATGTAAACAAACTATTGACTTTGAAGAAAATATATATATATATATATATATATATATATATATATATATATATATATATATATATATATTATATATGTATGTATGTATGTATGTATGTATGTATGTATGTATGTATGTATGTATGTATGTATGTAAGTCTTAAATTGAGACAATATAAAAATTATTGTATATTAATAATTGATTAGTTTAATGATAATGAACTAAGTTTCAAACATTTTTAGATTTGATAAAGGATTATGGATTTAATTTTTGAAGATATTTTTATCTAGAGATATTTATTATTTATTTTTATCTCAAATACAATTAAATTTATACTTGATAAAAAATGAGCGGCAGAATATCCGGATGTAAACTAAAATGCCGTCTAAATACGAAAGTGACTTTTTTCCTATATCGAATTCCTCCTCTTTTGGTTTTAGTTGGAATTAAAATTGGTTTTTCGTAATGCAAGCATGATAGAATACACATGGGAGCACGTCATTGTAAGCGTATATAATTGTTGGCAATAATAATAATAATAATAATAATAAATTGACAAAGGTCGACAACAAGAAAAGTAAGTTGCAAAGATTCGATATATCTTTTGATTTTCTTATTTAGTTTGCCGTAGTCTCTTGCAAGTTTGGGTCTATCCATGAATTGATCAAAACAATAGGTTTTCCGAATTAGAAGTTTCACTAAAGATGTGTACATATGGTTTAATCAATGTTAATAAAATGCCTAACTATTAGGGGTACGAAAAAATGAGGTTGGATCAAATTTATATGAATATTAACGTATTTTTATTTAATTTAAGCTTGATCAAATTTAATTTTTTTCATATTTTTTATATTTAAGCTTGACTTTTTTTGAAATAGAAATGCTCAAATTTAATCTAATTTAAGTTTGATTTTAAATTTTTTAATATATATTATAGTTAAATTTGATAAACGCATAAAATATATTTATATTTACCTATATTATATTTAATAGATATAATAAAGATAAAATATTATGAAAAATTTATTGTACACATGCTAAGTCCATATGATTAAAATTTGTATTATATAATATATGTTAAATATATAATATAATAAAATATTTAATATGTAAATATAAAAATTGAATCAAATCCGGATAAAGACGATTTTAAATAAGTAATTTTAGGCCGGCCTATTTTTAAAATAAGATTTAAAATTTCAATCCAAATCTTAAGCCTAACATCTTAATTCAAAGCCTTAATATTCCGGATTGAATGTGGATTAAAAATTGGGTCGGACGACGATTTGTCCACCCAAAGTACCAAGGCATTGTCAAGTAATTATTGACCCGTTTGGTTAGCTTACTTGCATTGCAGGCCCGTCATAGAAGCAGCATGAATGCTAACGACAAATTTGCCGGCCATTAATTTATTATTTTAGCTTTTTGAATTTATTTGATGTCAGTTAGTCAGTAGGAATGCTAACAGCCCTATGCTCTGGGAGGGGTCCATTCTAATTTAATACATTGGCGAACGATTGATTTGGATCGTACATGTTTGGCTGATATTCGGATCCAAACTTCTAGTGCTTGTCGGTTCCATCAACCTGCTCATTCTCACGCGGCAATAATGCTATTCTAAAATTTCTTATTTTTAATTTTATAATATATTATTGATGAAATAATTATATATAATATGTTATCAAATCTAATTATTAATATAATATCATAAAATATACAAAATTTAACTTTTAAAAAAATAAATTTAATATACTACTTAATTAATAATGTATTCTCTTATATGTGTAAGTAGGACATTTTTAATCGCTTATTTATATAAAAAGTGATAAGTATGTTGCACCAATTGTACATGTACATAATAGTCTAAATTATTAAATTTTATTTATTTGTATAATATTGCACAGCATAAATAAAATTTAATAGTAAAATTCAATAATGTATTGATGTATTATAATCTCTTTTTATAAAAAAAATGTAGATAAAATATGAAAATGAAAAAGTAAAAAAAATTATTTTTCACGGGCCTCTCCTTCACTCCTTTAAATATTTCAAGAGAAATATCAAACACCCTTCCTTGTAAGTCTAGGGGTAAGTTTAAGTATACATCCAATTGTAAATACTTGATATAACATTCTCAATCATGTGGAATTCACAAAAAAATTTAATATTTTTAAAAGAAAATGTAAGAGTCGAAATGAGAAATAAAAGATGAAAAATACTCCATCCATTCCTTTTTATCTATCACATTTTGAAGATATTTTTTGTTTATTTTTATCTATTATTTTAGAATTCTAATGAAGTATTAAATATTCTTTTTCTAAATCTACCATTCTTTTTTATTAATAGATATTTTATTATTCTACACTATTAATTAGCTTCCATTTATTCCTTTATATTTTTCTTTCTATTTTCAACTATCTTGAATTTTATGCATAAAGAATAATCTTATAAAACTCACTAAAAATAAATAAATTAAACTATTTTCTTAATATGAATAAAATTAGTTAATAACGACAAATAAATAGGAATGGAAGGAATAATAACAAATTTTGTATATTAACATTTTACATTAATTTTATTATTATACTTTAAAATTCTTTTTTAACAATTTTATACCTTAACTTTTAAAAAGCATGTAAACTCTTAATTCCAATTTATAGAAATTCTTTCTTAGCATCTTAGTTGGCATTAAATTAATTTTAAATAAAAGCACAATGGCTAATTGAAATCTTTGATCTCCTTTCTTTGAAACATTAGACTTAAATTAAACTTTGAAAAAGGAAGTTCTTATATTAAAACAAGGAAAATTTTACCATAATGGCGAAGTAGTTAGACAAAAAACTAAAGTGAAGTTAAATAGTTTCATCATGTTCTTTGCATAAAGGATCCAAACTACCAATGTAGATTCCTTTTTTTAATAAGGAAAATTCGATAGGAAAGGTATCATGAACAAGTAACCAAACAAAGCTCTTAATTTTGGTGTGAGCATTAAGGTACCAAATCCAATCAAAATTCTTATAGGAAGATAAATGATTAGAGTGATTATTTAACAATTTGACAAAGGAGTAAGTTTTCTTTAAGTCAAAAGAGCCTACTTTCTCATAGCACTTAGGTTTCCTATCTAAAATAATAGAGTAATGATTTAAGAAAAAACATTTATTTCAAGCAAGATATCCAAAGGAAAGACAAAGGAAATCTTTCTTAAAAGCTAAATTCTAGAATTCTTAATCAAATCTCTTCTTTTAAAGGACTTCTTGTCTTTATTCAAAGGTTCAAACATTTAGCTTCTAAATGTTCTAAAGGGAGCCACCAATTAGTAAAGAAATGTACATGAGCTTCATTGGAAACTAACCATTTGGATCCTTTCATTAAGATCTCTTCTCCAACATTAATAGCCTTTTTATTAAAAGAACCTTTTTTGGAAGGCTTATTCATGCTATTCCTATATTTCCATTTTAAACATTTTGCCCAAAGCCTATTAGGTTCTGGATTAAGCATCCATCTAAGCTTATCATATTCTTAAACTCTATTTTCCTAAGCCATAAACCTCTATTTCCTTTTCCTTTCCATGCTTTCTCCCATCCCATTAAAATAATTTTCCATTTTTCTTGAGTACTACACTAAAGGAAGCTTCTATTTAGTTTGTCAATTTGCCTATATATACTTTCTAGAAAAGCAATGCACTGCATGTAGTAGTTTAGGATGGTTGCTAAGGTTGATTTAATCAAGGTTATCTTGTCTACTAAGGATAGTAGATTTATTTTCTAGCTATTAAGTCTTTTTAATTTTTTTTCAACACTAAATATAAAGTCTTTATGGGATATAAGGGATCAAAAGAAAGCCTAAGCATTTGCCTAAAGTGGAAGTTAGTCTAATTTTTAAAACTATTTGAAAGAAATCTTTGGTATTTTAAGGGACATAAGGGAAAAACCATGCCTTAGATTTTACAAGATTAACTTTTGAACTAGACAACTCCTCAAGCTAATATAGAACCTAATAGATAGCCATATAATTCATCATATCAACTCCTGTGAGAAAAAAAAAACATCATCAACAAAAGTTAGATGAGACACTGAAACTTTACTCTTCTTGAAAGTAAAAGGTTTCCAAGATTTGCTCTTGATTGCATTATTAATAATGATAAATAAAAATTCCATGTAGAGAATAAAAATATAAGAGAAAATGAGTCTTTTTATCTAATTCCTTTCTTAGTTTTTAAGAAATTAGTTTTATCCCCATTAATAAGAATTGAAATCTTGGAACTTTAGATGCAATTTATGTTGAGTTTGACCCAAAGATTAGAAAAATGAAGGTTTTAAGAGTGAGTTCCATAAAATCCCATATGAGATTATTAAAAGCCTTTTCCAAGTCTAATTTAAGCACACACCACTGTTTGGAAGCCTTACTATTTTGCATGGATTGTAAAATCTCTTAAGGAATAATGACAAGGTCAACTCCTTTCCCATTTTTAAAAATAGTTAGGCAAGATGAGATCAGATAGTAGTTTCTTTATTCTAAACACCAAAATTTTTGTAATCACTTTGTAAATGGTATTACCAAAGTTGATGAGCCTAAATTGAATAATAGATTCAGGATGATCAATTTTGGGATAAGACAAATAAGAGTCTCTCACTAACTTTTTGGAATAGTCCAAGATGTGAAAACTAAAATTATTTCCTATTTTAATTTTTTTATGAACATCACGCCAATAAGACTGAAAGAAGCTAGTATGAAAGCCATCTATACCAAGGGTCTTAAAAAATTTCAAAGACTAAATAGCAAATTGAAAGTTTTTTTTGTTAATAATATGTACAGCTTATCTTTTTCAAGAGCTACGAAATTTTTTCTCTTTTAAAAGAAAGAAATATAATAAATTTTATTTATAGCATATCTTTTGGCTACCTCTAAATGAAATTTGGTTAAACTTAATACAAATGGTTCTACTTTAGGTAACTCAAGTTACATTACAATAAGAGGTTGATTAAAGATAACGAAAATGGTTAGGTGACTAATTTTTTTAAGAATATTGGTTTTAGAATTGTCTTAATGGTAGAACTTAGAGCCATATATATTAAGTTATGGCTTGCAAAATCTCTTAATGTTGATAACATTTGGGTTGAATTCGATTTCTTAATTACTATAAATATAATTACTGGTCCTGACCTGATTCTTCTAATTGACTAGGTTGGAATGCTATGAATTGCAAGGATTTGATCTGCCAATTACTTAATCCAGAATAACCATTGCATAAAGGAAGTTAATTAAATAGTAAACAAGATAGCTAAAAAGCTATATAGTTTGATTGGAAAAACTATATCATTAATAAAGCTTTTAATGAAACCAAATCTCTTTTGATATATGATACTATACCTAAACTTAAACCCTAACTACTATAAATATGATTACTGGTCCTACCTAATTCTTCTAATTGACTAGGTTGGAATTGTTATGAATTGCAAGGATTTGATCTCCTAATTTACTTAATCCAGAATAATCCATTACATAGGGAAGCTAATTAAATAGTAAACAAGATAGTTTAAGAAGGCTTTGTATTTTGATTTAGAAAAACCATATCATTAATCAAGCTTCTAATGAAACTAAATCTCTTTGATATATGATGCTATGGAAACAAGATATCTCAAAAACTTTAAGGCTTAACACCTTTTATTTTTATAGATTTATTGTTGTATGAATTTTTATTATTGTATGAACTTTAAGGCTTAATAATATATTCCTATTTTACCCAAAAAAAAGAAAAATATTTTATCTCTATTTCATTTTTTATAGCATGTAGCAATTAATGATAAAAGGTTATGGTTTTTCATAATTGCATCAACTCATAACTCTTATCATTTATTAATTACAATTAGCCCATAAAAAAAACTTAACCTATTTTCTATTTATAACAAA